>JABKBU010000014.1:0-84756 GCA_014182895.1 Angophora floribunda | reverse complement strand
CCAAATTGCTACCCATAATCTTAGAATGGGAAGTTCTTCCCTTAGGATGATCTTACGGCATTGAACCATACACTTACCATTCCCAAGAATTAAGAGAATCTAAATGAAGAAAATTATAAGTGAATTACGTGATTAGGAGCTCTTCAACTCCAAAGATTATGTAATTAAACCAAATGGATACCGATCATCTTAGAATGGGAAGTTCTTCCCTTAGGATGATCTTATGGCATTGAAACCATACTCTTTCATTCCCAAGAATTAAGAGCATCTCAACGAAGTTAATTATGAGTGAATTAGGTAATTAGGAGGCTTTAGAACTCCTAATATTATGTATTTCACCGAAATTGCTACCCATAATCTTAGAATGGGAAGTTCTTCCCTTAGGATGATCTTATGGCATTGAAACCATACTCTTCTCGATTCCCAAGAATTAAGAGCATCTCAACGAAGTTAATTATGAGTGAATTAGGTAATTAGGAGGCTCTAGAACTCCTAATATTATGTATTTAAACCAAATTGCTACCCATAATCTTAGAATGGGAAGTTCTTCCCTTAGGATGATCTTATGGCATTGAACAATAACACTTACCATTCCCAAGTATTAAGAGAATCTAAATGAAGAAAATTATAAGTGAATTACGTGATTAGCAAGCTCTTCAACTCCAAAGATTATGTAATTAACCCAAATGGATACCGATATCTTAGAATGGGAAGTTCTTCCCTTAGGATGATCTTATGGCATTGAAACCATTTACTCTATTCCCAAGAATTAAGAGCATCTCAACGAAGTTAATTATGAGTGAATTAGGTAATTAGAGGCTCTAGAACTCCTAATATTATGTATTTAACCCCAATTGCTACCCATAATCTTAGAATGGGAAGTTCTTCCCTTAGGATGATCTTATGGCATTGAAACCATACTCTTCTCATTCCCAAGAATTAAGAGCATCTCAACGAAGTTAATTATGAGTGAATTAGGTAATTAGGGAGGCTCTTGAACTCCTAATATTATGTATTTAAACCAAATTGCTACCCATAATCTTAGAATGGGAAGTTCTTCCCTTAGGATGATCTTATGGCATTGAACAATAACTCTTACCATTCCCAAGTATTAAGAGCATCTAAATGAAGAAAATTATAAGTGAATTACGTGATTAGCAAGCTCTTTCAACTCCTAAGATTATGTAATTAACCAAATGGCTACCATAATCTTAGAATGGGAAGTTCTTCCCTTAGGATGATCTTATGGCATTGAAACCATACTCTTCGATTCCCAAGAATTAAGAGCATCTCAAATGAAGATAATTATGAGTGAATTAGGTAATTAGCAGGCTCTTCAACTCCTAATATTATGTATTTAACCCAAATTGCTACCCATAATCTTAGAATGGGAAGTTCTTCCCTTAGGATGATCTTATGGCATTGAAACCGTACTCTCTTCGATTCCCAAGAATTAAGAGCATCTCAATGAAGATAATTATGAGTGAATTAGGTAATTAGGAGGCTCTTGAACTCCTAATATTATGTATTTAAACCAAATTGCTACCCATAATCTTAGAATGGGAAGTTCTTCCCTTAGGATGATCTTATGGCATTGAACCATACTCTTACCATTCCCAAGTATTAAGAGAATCTAAATGAAGAAATTATAAGTGAATTACGTGATTAGCAAGCTCTTCAACTCCAATGATTATGTGATTAACCTAAATGGCTACCCATAATCTTAGAATGTGAAGTTCTTCCCTTAGGAAGATCTTATGGCATTGAAACCTTACTCGTCTCATTCCCAAGTGTTAAGAGCATCTCAATGAAGTTAATTATGAGTGAATTACGTGATTAGCAAGCTCTTGAACTCCTAATATTATGTATTTAACCAAATTGCAACCCATAATCTTAGAATGGGAAGTTCTTCCCTTAGGATGATCTTATGGCATTGAAACCATACTCTTATTCCCAAGTATTAAGAGCATCTCAATGAATATATTATGAGTGAATTGGGTGATTAGCAAGCTCTTGAACTTCAAATATTACGTAATTAACCAAAATGGCTACCCACAATCTTAGAATGGGAAGTTCTTCCCTTAGGATGATCTTATGCCATTGAAACCATACTCTTAGAATGATTCCCAAGATCTTATTAAGAGCATCTCAAATGAAGATAATTATTAGTGAATTAGGTTACTTGAAGGCTCTTGAACTCCTAATATTATGTATTTAACCCAAATGGCTACTCATATTCTTGCAATGGGTAGTTCTTCCCATGGGATGATCTTATGGCTTTGAAAACATACTCTTCGATTCCCAAGAATTAAGAGCATCTCAACGAAGTTAATTATGAGTGAATTAGGTAATTAGGAGGCTCTTGAACTCCTAATATTATGTATTTAAACCAAATTGCTACCCATAATCTTAGAATGGGAAGTTCTTCCCTTAGGATGATCTTATGGCATTGAACAATAACTCTTACCATTCCCAAGTATTAAGAGCATCTAAATGAAGATAATTATAAGTGAATTACGTGATTACCAAGCTCTTCAACTCCTAAGATTATGTAATTAACCCAAATGGATACCGATAATCTTAGAATGGGAAGTTCTTCCCTTAGGATGATCTTATGGCATTGAAACCATACTCTTCGATTCCCAAGAATTAAGAGCATCTCAATAAAGTTAATTATTAGTGAATTAGGTGATTAGATGGCTCTTGAACTCCTAATATTATGTATTTAACACAAATGGCTACCCATAATCTTAGAATGGGAAGTTCTTCCCTTAGGATGATCTTATGGCTTTGAAACCTTACTCTTCTCATTCCCAAGTATTAAGAGCATCTCAACGAAGTTAATTATGAGTGAATTAGGTGATTAGCAAGCTCTTGAACTCCAAATATTATGTATTTAACCCAAATGGCTACCCATAATCTTAGAATGGGAAGTTCTTCCCTTAGGATGATCTTATGGCTTTGAACCATAACTGTTATCATTCCCAAGTATTAAGAGGATGTAAATGAAGAAAATTAAAAGTAGATTACGTGATTAGCAAGCTCTTGAACTTCAAATATTACGTAATTAACCAAAATGGCTACCCATAATCTTAGAATGGGAAGTTCTTCCCTTAGCATGATCTTATGGCATTGAAACCATACTCTTCTCATTCCCAAGAGTTAAGAGCATCTCAATAAAGTTAATTATTAGTGAATTAGGTTATTTGAAGGCTCTTGAACTCCTAATATTATGTATTTAACCCAAATGGCTATCCATATTCTTGCAATGGGTAGTTCTTCCCTTAGGATGATCTTATGGCATTGAAACCATACTCTTCTGATTCCCAAGAATTAAGAGCATCTCAACGAAGTTAATTATGAGTGAATTAGGTAATTAGGAGGCTCTAGAACTCCTAATATTATGTATTTAAACCAAATTGCTACCCATAATCTTAGAATGGGAAGTTCTTCCCTTAGGATGATCTTACGGTTTTGAACAATAACTCTTACCATTCCCAAGTATTAAGAGCATCTAAATGAAGATAATTATAAGTGAATTACGTGATTAGCAAGCTCTTGAACTCCAAATATTATGTAATTAACCCAAATGGCTACCCATAATCTTAGAATGATAAGTTCTTCCCTTAGGATGATCTTATGGCATTGAAACCATACTGTCTTATTCCCAAGTATTAAGAGCATCTCAACGAAGATAATTATGAGTGAATTAGGTGATTAGCAGGCTCTTCAACTCCTAATATTATGTATTTAACCGAAATTGCTACCCATAATCTTAGAATGGGAAGTTCTTCCCTTAGGATGATCTTATGGCATTGAAACCATACTCTTCTCGATTCCCAAGAATTAAGAGCATCTCAACGAAGTTAATTATGAGTGAATTAGGTAATTAGCAGGCTCTAGAACTCCTAATATTATGTATTTAAACCAAATTGCTACCCATAATCTTAGAATGGGAAGTTCTTCCCTTAGGATGATCTTATGGCATTTGAAACCATAACTCTTACCATTCCCAAGTATTAAGAGAATCTAAATGAAGAAAATTATAAGTGAATTAGGTGATTAGCAAGCTCTTGAACTCCAACGATTATGTAATTAACACAAATGGCTACCCATAATCTTAGAATGGGAAGTTCTTCCCTTAGGAAGATCTTATGGCATTGAAACCTTACTTGTCTCATTCCCAAGTGTTAAGAGCATCTCAATGAAGTTAATTATGAGTGAATTAGGTAATTAGGAGGCTCTAGAACTCCTAATATTATGTATTTAACCGAAATTGCTACCCATAATCTTAGAATGGGAAGTTCTTCCCTTAGGATGATCTTATGGCATTGAAACCGTACTCTTCTCGATTCCCAAGAATTAAGAGCATCTCAACGAAGTTAATTATGAGTGAATTAGGTAATTAGGAGGCTCTAGAACTCCTAATATTATGTATTTAAACCAAATTGCAACCCATAATCTTAGAATGGGATGTTCTTCCCTTAGGATGATCTTACGGTTTTGAACAATAACTCTTACCATTCCCAAGTATTAAGAGAATCTAAATGAAGAAAATTATAAATGAATTACGTGATTAGCAAGCTCTTCAACTCCAAAGATTATGTAATTAACCCAAATGGATACCATAATCTTAGAATGGGAAGTTCTTCCTTTAGGATGATCTTATGGCATTGAAACCATACTCTTCTCATTCCCAAGAATTAAGAGCATCTCAACGAAGTTAATTATGAGTGAATTAGGTAATTAGGAGGCTCTTGAACTCCTAATATTATGTATTTAAACCAAATTGCAACCCATAATCTTAGAATGGGAAGTTCTTCCCTTAGGATGATCTTATGGCATTGAAACCATACTCTTCTGATTCCCAAGAATTAAGAGCATCTCAACGAAGTTAATTATGAGTGAATTAGGTAATTAGGAGGCTCTAGAACTCCTAATATTATGTATTTAACCGAAATTGCTACCCATAATCTTAGAATGGGAAGTTCTTCCCTTAGGATGATCTTATGGTATTGAAACCTTACTCTTCTCATTCGTATGTATTAAGAGTATCTCAACGAAGTTAATTATGAGTGAATTAGGTAATTAGGAAGCTCTAGAACTCCTAATATTATGTATTTAACCCAAATTGCTACACATATTCTTGGAATGGGAAGTTCTTCCCTTTGGATGATCTTATGGCATTGAAAACCATACTCTTACCATTCCCAAGTATTAAGAGCATCTCAATGAAGTTAATTATGAGTGAATTAGGTGATTAGCAAGCTCTTGAACTCCAAAGATTATGTAATTAACCCAAATTGCTACCCATAATCTTAGAATGGGAAGTTCTTCCCTTAGGTTGATCTTATGGTTTTGAACCATAACTCTTATGATTCCCAAGTATTAAGATGATTTAAATAAAGAGAATTATAAGTAAATTAGGTGATTAGCAAGCTCTTGAACTCAAAAGATTATGTAATTAACCCAAATGGATACCCATAATATTAGAATGGGAAGTTCTTCCCTTAGGATGATCTTATGGTATTGAAACCTTAATCTTCTCATTCGTATGTGTTAAGAGTATCTCAACGAAGTTAATTTTGAGTGAATTAGGTAATTAGGAGGCTCTTGAACTCCTAATATTATGTATTTAACCGAAATTGCTACCCATAATCTTAGAATGGGAAGTTCTTCCCTTAGGATGATCTTATGGCATTGAAACCATACTCTTCGATTCCCAAGAATTAAGAGCATCTCAACGAAGTTAATTATGAGTGAATTAGGTAATTAGAGGCTCTAGAACTCCTAATATTATGTATTTAAACCAAATTGCTACCCATAATCTTAGAATGGGAAGTTCTTCCCTTAGGATGATCTTATGGCTTTGAACAATAACACTTACCATTCCCAAGTATTAAGAGAATCTAAATGAAGAAAATTATAAGTGAATTACGTGATTAGCAAGCTCTTCAACTCCAAAGATTATGTAATTAACCCAAATGGCTACCGATAATCTTAGAATGGGAAGTTCTTCCCTTAGGATGATCTTATGGCATTGAAACCATACTCTTCTCGATTCCCAAGAATTAAGAGCATCTCAACGAAGTTAATTATGAGTGAATTAGGTAATTAGGAGGCTCTAGAACTCCTAATATTATGTATTTAAACCAAATTGCTACCCATAATCTTAGAATGGGAAGTTCTTCCCTTAGGATGATCTTATGGCATTGAAACCGTACTCTTCTGATTCCCAAGAATTAAGAGCATCTCAACGAAGTTAATTATGAGTGAATTAGGTAATTAGGGAGGCTCTTGAACTCCTAATATTATGTATTTAAACCAAATTGCTACCCATAATCTTAGAATGGGAAGTTCTTCCCTTAGGATGATCTTATGGCATTTGAACAATAACACTTACCATTCCCAAGTATTAAGAGAATCTAAATGAAGAAAATTATAAGTGAATTACGTGATTAGCAAGCTCTTCAACTCCAAAGATTATGTAATTAACCCAAATGGATACCGATAATCTTAGAATGCGAAGTTCTTCCCTTAGGATGATCTTATGGCATTGAAACCATACTCTTCTCATTCCCAAGAATTAAGAGCATCTCAACGAAGTTAATTATGAGTGAATTAGGTAATTAGGAGGCTCTTGAACTCCTAATATTATGTATTTAAACCAAATTGCAACCCATAATCTTAGAATGGGATGTTCTTCCCTTAGAATGATCTTATGGCATTGAAACTTTCTCATTCCCAAGTATTAAGAGCATCTCAACGAAGTTAATTATGAGTTTATTAGGTAATTAGGAGGCTCTAGAACTCCTAATATTATGTATTTAACCGAAATTGCAACCCATAATCTTAGAATGGGAAGTTCTTCCCTTAGGATGATCTTATGGCATTGAAACCATACTCTTCGATTCCCAAGAATTAAGAGCATCTCAACGAAGTTAATTATGAGTGAATTAGGTAATTAGGAGGCTCTAGAACTCCTAATATTATGTATTTAACCCAAATTGCTACCCATAATCTTAGAATGGGAAGTTCTTCCCTTAGGATGATCTTATGGCATTGAAACCATACTCTTCCGATTCCCAAGAATTAAGAGCATCTCAACGAAGATAATTATGAGTGAATTAGGTGATTAGGAGGCTCTAGAACTCCTAATATTATGTATTTAACCCAAATTGCTACCCATAATCTTAGAATGGGAAGTTCTTCCCTTAGGATGATCTTATGGCATTGAAACCATACTCTTCTCATTCCCAAGAATTAAGAGCATCTCAATGAAGATTAATTATGAGTGAATTAGGTAATTAGGGAGGCTCTTGAACTCCTAATATTATGTATTTAAACCAAATTGCTACCCATAATCTTAGAATGGGAAGTTCTTCCCTTAGGGTGATCTTATGGCTTTGAACAATAACACTTACCATTCCCAAGTATTAAGAGAATCTAAATGAAGAAAATTATAAGTGAATTACGTGATTAGCAAGCTCTTCAACTCCAAAGATTATGTAATTAACCCAAATGGATACCGATAATCTTAGAATGGGAAGTTCTTCCCTTAGGATGATCTTATGGCATTGAAACCATACTCTTTCTGATTCCCAAGAATTAAGAGCATCTCAACGAAGTTAATTATGAGTGAATTAGGTAATTAGGAGGCTCTAGAACTCCTAATATTATGTATTTAACCGAAATTGCTACCCATAATCTTAGAATGGGAAGTTCTTCCCTTAGGATGATCTTATGGCATTGAAACCATACTCTTCTGATTCCCAAGAATTAAGAGCATCTCAACGAAGTTAATTATGAGTGAATTAGGTAATTAGGAGGCTCTAGAACTCCTAATATTATGTATTTAAACCAAATTGCTACCCATAATCTTAGAATGGGAAGTTCTTCCCTTAGGTGATCTTATGGCTTTGAACAATAACACTTACCATTCCCAAGTATTAAGAGAATCTAAATGAAGAAAATTATAAGTAATTACGTGATTAGCAAGCTCTTCAACTCCAAAGATTATGTAATTAACCCAAATGGATACCGATAATCTTAGAATGGGAAGTTCTTCCCTTAGGATGATCTTATGGCATTGAAACCATACTCTATTCGATTCCCAAGAATTAAGAGCATCTCAACGAAGTTAATTATGAGTGAATTAGGTAATTAGGAGGCTCTAGAACTCCTAATATTATGTATTTAACCGAAATTGCTACCCATAATCTTAGAATGGGAAGTTCTTCCCTTAGGATGATCTTATGGCATTGAAACCGTACTCTTCTGATTCCCAAGAATTAAGAGCATCTCAACGAAGTTAATTATGAGTGAATTAGGTAATTAGGAGGCTCTAGAACTCCTAATATTATGTATTTAAACCAAATTGCTACCCATAATCTTAGAATGGGAAGTTCTTCCCTTAGGGTGATCTTACGGCTTTGAACAATAACACTTACCATTCCCAAGTATTAAGAGAATCTAAATGAAGAAAATTATAAGTGAATTACGTGATTAGCAAGCTCTTCAACTCCAAAGATTATGTAATTAACCCAAATGGATACCGATCATCTTAGAATGCGAAGTTCTTCCCTTAGGATGATCTTATGGCATTGAAACCATACTCTTCGATTCCCAAGAATTAAGAGCATCTCAACGAAGTTAATTATGAGTGAATTAGGTAATTAGGAGGCTCTAGAACTCCTAATATTATGTATTTCACCCAAATTGCTACCCATAATCTTAGAATGGGAGTTCTTCCCTTAGGATGATCTTATGGCATTGAAACCGTACTCTTCTCGATTCCCAAGAATTAAGAGCATCTCAACGAAGTTAATTATGAGTGAATTAGGTAATTAGGAGGCTCTAGAACTCCTAATATTATGTATTTAAACCAAATTGCTACCCATAATCTTAGAATGGGAAGTTCTTCCCTTAGGTGATCTTACGGCTTTGAACAATAACACTTACCATTCCCAAGTATTAAGAGAATCTAAATGAAGAAAATTATAAGTGAATTACGTGATTAGCAAGCTCTTCAACTCCAAAGATTATGTAATTGACCCAAATGGATACCGATAATCTTAGAATGCGAAGTTCTTCCTTTAGGATGATCTTATGGCATTGAAACCATACTCTTCTGATTCCCAAGAATTAAGAGCATCTCAACGAAGTTAATTATGAGTGAATTAGGTAATTAGGAGGCTCTAGAACTCCTAATATTATGTATTTAAACCAAATTGCAACCCATAATCTTAGAATGGGAAGTTCTTCCCTTAGGATGATCTTATGGCATTGAAACCATACTCTTCTGATTCCCAAGAATTAAGAGCATCTCAACGAAGTTAATTATGAGTGAATTAGGTAATTAGGAGGCTCTAGAACTCCTAATATTATGTATTTAACCGAAATTGCAACCCATAATCTTAGAATGGGAAGTTCTTCCCTTAGGATGATCTTATGGCATTGAAACCATACTCTTCGATTCCCAAGAATTAAGAGCATCTCAACGAAGTTAATTATGAGTGAATTAGGTAATTAGGAGGCTCTAGAACTCCTAATATTATGTATTTAACCGAAATTGCTACCCATAATCTTAGAATGGGAAGTTCTTCCCTTAGGATGATCTTATGGCATTGAAACCATACTCTTCGATTCCCAAGAATTAAGAGCATCTCAACGAAGTTAATTATGAGTGAATTAGGTAATTAGGAGGCTCTAGAACTCCTAATATTATGTATTTAAACCAAATTGCTACCCATAATCTTAGAATGGGAAGTTCTTCCCTTAGGTGATCTTATGGCTTTGAACAATAACACTTACCATTCCCAAGTATTAAGAGAATCTAAATGAAGAAAATTATAAGTGAATTACGTGATTAGCAAGCTCTTCAACTCCAAAGATTATGTAATTAACCCAAATGGATACCGATATCTTAGAATGGGAAGTTCTTCCCTTAGGATGATCTTATGGCATTGAAACCATACTCTTCTCATTCCCAAGAATTAAGAGCATCTCAACGAAGTTAATTATGAGTGAATTAGGTAATTAGGAGGCTCTAGAACTCCTAATATTATGTATTTAACCGAAATTGCTACCCATAATCTTAGAATGGGAAGTTCTTCCCTTAGGATGATCTTATGGCATTGAAACCATACTCTTCGATTCCCAAGAATTAAGAGCATCTCAACGAAGTTAATTATGAGTGAATTAGGTAATTAGGAGGCTCTAGAACTCCTAATATTATGTATTTAAACCAAATTGCTACCCATAATCTTAGAATGGGAAGTTCTTCCCTTAGGGTGATCTTACGGCTTTGAACAATAACACTTACCATTCCCAAGTATTAAGAGAATCTAAATGAAGAAAATTATAAGTGAATTACGTGATTAGCAAGCTCTTCAACTCCAAAGATTATGTAATTAACCCAAATGGATACCGATAATCTTAGAATGGGAAGTTCTTCCCTTAGGATGATCTTATGGCATTGAAACCATACTCTTCTCATTCCCAAGAATTAAGAGCATCTCAACGAAGTTAATTATGAGTGAATTAGGTAATTAGGAGGCTCTTCAACTCCTAATATTATGTATTTAAACCAAATTGCAACCCATAATCTTAGAATGGGATGTTCTTCCCTTAGAATGATCTTATGGCATTGAAACTTCTTCGATTCCCAAGTATTAAGACCATCTCGAACGAAGATAATTATGAGTTTATTAGGTAATTAGGAGGCTCTAGAACTCCTAATACTATGTATTTAACCGAAATTGCAACCCATAATCTTAGAATGGGAAGTTCTTCCCTTAGGATGATCTTATGGCATTGAAACCATACTCTTCGATTCCCAAGAATTAAGAGCATCTCAATGAAGATAATTATGAGTGAATTAGGTAATTAGGAGGCTCTAGAACTCCTAATATTATGTATTTAACCAAATTGCTACCCATAATCTTAGAATAGGAAGTTCTTCCATTAGGATGATCTTATATCATTGAACCTTAACTCTAATCATTCCCAAGAATTAAGGGCAGATCAATGAAGATAATTATGAGTAAATTAAGTGATTAGGAGGCTCTAGAACTCCTAATATTATGTATTTAACCGAAATTGCTACCCATAATCTTAGAATGGGAGTTCTTCCCTTAGGATGATCTTATGGCATTGAAACCATACTCTTCGATTCCCAAGAATTAAGAGCATCTCAACGAAGTTAATTATGAGTGAATTAGGTAATTAGGAGGCTCTAGAACTCCTAATATTATGTATTTAAACCAAATTGCTACCCATAATCTTAGAATGGGAAGTTCTTCCCTTAGGGTGATCTTACGGCTTTGAACAATAACACTTACCATTCCCAAGTATTAAGAGAATCTAAATGAAGAAAATTATAAGTGAATTACGTGATTAGCAAGCTCTTCAACTCCAAAGATTATGTAATTAACCCAAATGGATACCGATAATCTTAGAATGCGAAGTTCTTCCCTTAGGATGATCTTATGGCATTGAAACCATACTCTTCGATTCCCAAGAATTAAGAGCATCTCAACGAAGTTAATTATGAGTGAATTAGGTAATTAGGAGGCTCTAGAACTCCTAATATTATGTATTTAACCGAAATTGCTACCCATAATCTTAGAATGGGAAGTTCTTCCCTTAGGATGATCTTATGGCATTGACAAAACCATACTCTTCGATTCCCAAGAATTAAGAGCATCTCAACGAAGTTAATTATGAGTGAATTAGGTAATTAGGAGGCTCTAGAACTCCTAATATTATGTATTTAAACCAAATTGCTACCCATAATCTTAGAATGGGAAGTTCTTCCCTTAGGTGATCTTATGGCTTTGAACAATAACACTTACCATTCCCAAGTATTAAGAGAATCTAAATGAAGAAAATTATAAGTGAATTACGTGATTAGCAAGCTCTTCAACTCCAAAGATTATGTAATTAACCCAAATGGCTACCGATCATCTTAGAATGGGAAGTTCTTCCCTTAGGATGATCTTATGGCATTGAAACCATACTCTTCGATTCCCAAGAATTAAGAGCATCTCAACGAAGTTAATTATGAGTGAATTAGGTAATTAGGAGGCTCTAGAACTCCTAATATTATGTATTTAACCGAAATTGCTACCCATAATCTTAGAATGGGAAGTTCTTCCCTTAGGATGATCTTATGGCATTGAAACCGTACTCTTCGATTCCCAAGAATTAAGAGCATCTCAACGAAGTTAATTATGAGTGAATTAGGTAATTAGGAGGCTCTAGAACTCCTAATATTATGTATTTAAACCAAATTGCTACCCATAATCTTAGAATGGGAAGTTCTTCCCTTAGGGTGATCTTATGGCTTTGAACAATAACACTTACCATTCCCAAGTATTAAGAGAATCTAAATGAAGAAAATTATAAGTGAATTACGTGATTAGCAAGCTCTTCAACTCCAAAGATTATGTAATTAACCCAAATGGATACCGATCATCTTAGAATGCGAAGTTCTTCCCTTAGGATGATCTTATGGCATTGAAACCATACTCTTATCGATTCCCAAGAATTAAGAGCATCTCAACGAAGTTAATTATGAGTGAATTAGGTAATTAGGAGGCTCTAGAACTCCTAATATTATGTATTTCACCGAAATTGCTACCCATAATCTTAGAATGGGAGTTCTTCCCTTAGGATGATCTTATGGCATTGAAACCGTACTCTTCGATTCCCAAGAATTAAGAGCATCTCAACGAAGTTAATTATGAGTGAATTAGGTAATTAGGAGGCTCTAGAACTCCTAATATTATGTATTTAAACCAAATTGCTACCCATAATCTTAGAATGGGAAGTTCTTCCCTTAGGGTGATCTTACGGCTTTGAACAATAACACTTACCATTCCCAAGTATTAAGAGAATCTAAATGAAGAAAATTATAAGTGAATTACGTGATTAGCAAGCTCTTCAACTCCAAAGATTATGTAATTGACCCAAATGGATACCGATAATCTTAGAATGCGAAGTTCTTCCTTTAGGATGATCTTATGGCATTGAAACCATACTCTTCGATTCCCAAGAATTAAGAGCATCTCAACGAAGTTAATTATGAGTGAATTAGGTAATTAGGAGGCTCTAGAACTCCTAATATTATGTATTTAAACCAAATTGCAACCCATAATCTTAGAATGGGAAGTTCTTCCCTTAGGATGATCTTATGGCATTGAAACCATACTCTTCTTCCCAAGAATTAAGAGCATCTCAACGAAGTTAATTATGAGTGAATTAGGTAATTAGGAGGCTCTAGAACTCCTAATACTATGTATTTAACCGAAATTGCAACCCATAATCTTAGAATGGGAAGTTCTACCCTTAGGATGATCTTATGGCATTGAAACCATACTGTTCTGATTCCCAAGAATTAAGAGCATCTCAACGAAGTTAATTATGAGTGAATTAGGTAATTAGGAGGCTCTAGAACTCCTAATACTATGTATTTAACCGAAATTGCAACCCATAATCTTAGAATGGGAAGTTCTTCCCTTAGGATGATCTTATGGCATTGAAACCATACTCTTCGATTCCCAAGAATTAAGAGCATCTCAACGAAGTTAATTATGAGTGAATTAGGTAATTAGGAGGCTCTAGAACTCCTAATATTATGTATTTAAACCAAATTGCTACCCATAATCTTAGAATGGGAAGTTCTTCCCTTAGGGTGATCTTACGGCTTTGAACAATAACACTTACCATTCCCAAGTATTAAGAGAATCTAAATGAAGAAAATTATAAGTGAATTACGTGATTAGCAAGCTCTTCAACTCCAAAGATTATGTAATTAACCCAAATGGATACCGATCATCTTAGAATGCGAAGTTCTTCCCTTAGGATGATCTTATGGCATTGAAACCATACTGTTCTGATTCCCAAGAATTAAGAGCATCTCAACGAAGTTAATTATGAGTGAATTAGGTAA
This sequence comes from Angophora floribunda, assembly GCA_014182895.1. Classification (NCBI taxonomy): domain Eukaryota; kingdom Viridiplantae; phylum Streptophyta; class Magnoliopsida; order Myrtales; family Myrtaceae; genus Angophora; species Angophora floribunda. The sequence goes on along the minus strand of JABKBU010000014.1, from coordinate 70,802 downwards.
TTAGGAGGCTCTAGAACTCCTAATATTATGTATTTCACCGAAATTGCTACCCATAATCTTAGAATGGGGAGTTCTTCCCTTAGGATGATCTTATGGCATTGAAACCGTACTCTTCTGATTCCCAAGAATTAAGAGCATCTCAACGAAGTTAATTATGAGTGAATTAGGTAATTAGGAGGCTCTAGAACTCCTAATATTATGTATTTAAACCAAATTGCTACCCATAATCTTAGAATGGGAAGTTCTTCCCTTAGGTGATCTTACGGCTTTGAACAATAACTCTTACCATTCCCAAGTATTAAGAGAATCTAAATGAAGAAAATTATAAGTGAATTACGTGATTAGCAAGCTCTTCAACTCCAAAGATTATGTAATTAACCCAAATGGATACCGATAATCTTAGAATGCGAAGTTCTTCCCTTAGGATGATCTTATGGCATTGAAACCATACTCTTCGATTCCCAAGAATTAAGAGCATCTCAACGAAGTTAATTATGAGTGAATTAGGTAATTAGGAGGCTCTAGAACTCCTAATATTATGTATTTAACCGAAATTGCTACCCATAATCTTAGAATGGGAAGTTCTTCCCTTAGGATGATCTTATGGCATTGAAACCGTACTCTTCTTCGATTCCCAAGAATTAAGAGCATCTCAACGAAGTTAATTATGAGTGAATTAGGTAATTAGGAGGCTCTAGAACTCCTAATATTATGTATTTAAACCAAATTGCTACCCATAATCTTAGAATGGGAAGTTCTTCCCTTAGGTGATCTTATGGCTTTTGAACAATAACACTTACCATTCCCAAGTATTAAGAGAATCTAAATGAAGAAAATTATAAGTGAATTACGTGATTAGCAAGCTCTTCAACTCCAAAGATTATGTAATTAACCCAAATGGATACCGATAATCTTAGAATGCGAAGTTCTTCCCTTAGGATGATCTTATGGCATTGAAACCATACTCTTTCTTATTCCCAAGAATTAAGAGCATCTCAACGAAGTTAATTATGAGTGAATTAGGTAATTAGGAGGCTCTAGAACTCCTAATATTATGTATTTAAACCAAATTGCTACCCATAATCTTAGAATGGGAAGTTCTTCCCTTAGAATGATCTTATGGCATTGAAACTTCTCTTCCATTCCCAAGTATTAAGAGCCATCTAAACGAAGTTAATTATGAGTGAATTAGGTAATTAGGAGGCTCTAGAACTCCTAATACTATGTATTTAACCCAAATTGCAACCCATAATCTTAGAATGGGAAGTTCTTCCCTTAGGATGATCTTATGGCATTGAAACCATACTCTTCGATTCCCAAGAATTAAGAGCATCTCAACGAAGTTAATTATGAGTGAATTAGGTAATTAGGAGGCTCTAGAACTCCTAATATTATGTATTTAACCCAAAATTGCTACCCATAATCTTAGAATGGGAAGTTCTTCCCTTAGGATGATCTTATGGCATTGAAACCATACTCTTCGATTCCCAAGAATTAAGAGCATCTCAACGAAGTTAATTATGAGTGAATTAGGTAATTAGGAGGCTCTAGAACTCCTAATATTATGTATTTAACCGAAATTGCTACCCATAATCTTAGAATGGGAGTTCTTCCCTTAGGATGATCTTATGGCATTGAAACCGTACTCTTCGATTCCCAAGAATTAAGAGCATCTCAACGAAGTTAATTATGAGTGAATTAGGTAATTAGGAGGCTCTAGAACTCCTAATATTATGTATTTAAACCAAATTGCTACCCATAATCTTAGAATGGGAAGTTCTTCCCTTAGGGTGATCTTACGGCTTTGAACAATAACACTTACCATTCCCAAGTATTAAGAGAATCTAAATGAAGAAAATTATAAGTGAATTACGTGATTAGCAAGCTCTTCAACTCCAAAGATTATGTAATTGACCCAAATGGATACCGATAATCTTAGAATGCGAAGTTCTTCCCTTAGGATGATCTTATGGCATTGAAACCATACTGTTCGATTCCCAAGAATTAAGAGCATCTCAACGAAGTTAATTATGAGTGAATTAGGTAATTAGGAGGCTCTAGAACTCCTAATATTATGTATTTAAACCAAATTGCAACCCATAATCTTAGAATGGGATGTTCTTCCCTTAGAATGATCTTATGGCATTGAAACTTCTGATTCCCAAGTATTAAGACCATCTCGAACGAAGTTAATTATGAGTTTATTAGGAAATTAGGAGGCTCTAGAACTCCTAATACTATGTATTTAACCGAAATTGCAACCCATAATCTTAGAATGGGAAGTTCTTCCCTTAGGATGATCTTATGGCATTGAAACCATACTCTTATGATTCCCAAGAATTAAGAGCATCTCAACGAAGTTAATTATGAGTGAATTAGGTAATTAGGAGGCTCTAGAACTCCTAATATTATGTATTTAAACCAAATTGCAACCCATAATATTAGAATGTGAAGTACTTCCATTAGAATGATCTTATGGCATTGAAACTTCTTCCCCAAGTATTAAGACATCTCAACGAATTAATTATGATTGAATTAGGTAATTAGGAGGCTCTAACTCCTAATATTATGTATTTAAACCAAATTGCAATAATCTTAGAATGGGATGTTCTTCCCTTAGGAGGATCTTACGGTTTTGAACAATAACTCTTACCATTCCCAAGTATTGAGAGCATCTAAATGAAGATAATTATAAGTGAATTACGTGAGTAGCAAGCTCTTGAACCCCAAATATCATGTAATTAACACAAACGGCTGCTCATATTCTCGGAATGGGAAGTCCTTCCCTTAGGTTGATCTTATGGTTTTGAACGATAACTCTTTTCAATCCCGAGTTTTAAGAGGATTTAAATGAAGTGAATTACGTGATTAGCAAGCTCTTCAACTCCAAAGATTATGTAATTGACCCAAATGGATACCGATAATCTTAGAATGCGAAGTTCTTCCCTTAAGATGATCTTATGGCATTGAAACCATACTCTTCGATTCCCAAGAATTAAGAGCATCTCAACGAAGTTAATTATGAGTGAATTAGGTAATTAGGAGGATCTAGAACTCCTAATATTATGTATTTAAACCAAATTGCAACCCATAATCTTAGAATGGGATGTTCTTCCCTTAGAATGATCTTATGGCATTGAAACTTCTGATTCCCAAGTATTAAGACCATCTGAACGAAGTTAATTATGAGTTTATTAGGTAATTAGGAGGCTCTAGAACTCCTAATACTATGTATTTAACCGAAATTGCAACCCATAATCTTAGAATGGGAAGTTCTTCCCTTAGGATGATCTTATGGCATTGAAACCATACTCTTCGATTCCCAAGAATTAAGAGCATCTCAACGAAGTTAATTATGAGTGAATTAGGTAATTAGGAGGCTCTAGAACTCCTAATATTATGTATTTAAACCAAATTGCAACCCATAATCTTAGAATGTGAAGTTCTTCCATTAGAATGATCTTATGGCATTGAAACTAACTCTTACCATTCCCAAGTATTAAGAGGATCTAACGAAGTTAATTATGATTGAATTAGGTAATTAGGAGGCTCTAGAACTCCTAATACTATGTATTTAACCGAAATTGCAACCCATAATCTTAGAATGGGAAGTTCTTCCCTTAGGATGATCTTATGGCATTGAAACCATACTCTTCGATCCCAAGAATTAAGAGCATCTCAACGAAGTTAATTATGAGTGAATTAGGTAATTAGGAGGCTCTAGAACTCCTAATATTATGTATTTAACCGAAATTGCTACCCATAATCTTAGAATGGGAAGTTCTTCCCTTAGGATGATCTTATGGCATTGAAACCGTACTCTTCTGATTCCCAAGAATTAAGAGCATCTCAACGAAGTTAATTATGAGTGAATTAGGTAATTAGGAGGCTCTAGAACTCCTAATATTATGTATTTAAACCAAATTGCTACCCATAATCTTAGAATGGGAAGTTCTTCCCTTAGGGTGATCTTACGGCTTTGAACAATAACACTTACCATTCTCAAGTATTAAGAGAATCTAAATGAAGAAAATTATAAGTGAATTACGTGATTAGCAAGCTCTTCAACTCCAAAGATTATGTAATTGACCCAAATGGATACCGATAATCTTAGAATGCGAAGTTCTTCCCTTAGGATGATCTTATAGCATTGAAACCATACTGTTCTGATTCCCAAGAATTAAGAGCATCTCAACGAAGTTAATTATGAGTGAATTAGGTAATTAGGAGGCTCTAGAACTCCTAATATTATGTATTTAAACCAAATTGCAACCCATAATCTTAGAATGGGATGTTCTTCCCTTAGGATGATCTTACGGTTTTGAACAATAACTCTTACCATTCCCAAGTATTGAGAGCATCTAAATGAAGATAATTATAAGTGAATTACGTGATTAGCAAGCTCTTGAACCCCTAATATCATGTAATTAACACAAACGGCTACTCATATTCTCGGAATGGGAAGTCCTTCCCTTAGGTTGATCTTATGGGTTTGAACCATAACTCTTTTCAATCCCGAGTTTTAAGAGGATTTAAATGAAGATAATTATAGGTAGATTACGTGATTAGCAAGCTATTCAACCCCAAAGATTATGTAGTTAACCCAAATGGATACCGATAATCTTAGAATGGGAAGTTCTTCCCATAGGATGATCTTATGGCATTGAAACCGTACTCTTCGATTCCCAAGAATTAAGAGCATCTCAACGAAGTTAATTATGAGTGAATTAGGTAATTAGGAGGCTCTAGAACTCCTAATATTATGTATTTAAACCAAATTGCTACCCATAATCTTAGAATGGGAAGTTCTTCCCTTAGGGTGATCTTACGGCTTTGAACAATAACACTTACCATTCCCAAGTATTAAGAGAATCTAAATGAAGAAAATTATAAGTGAATTACGTGATTAGCAAGCTCTTCAACTCCAAAGATTATGTAATTAACCCAAATGGATACCGATAATCTTAGAATGCGAAGTTCTTCCCTTAGGATGATCTTATGGCATTGAAACCATACTCTTCTGATTCCCAAGAATTAAGAGCATCTCAACGAAGTTAATTATGAGTGAATTAGGTAATTAGGAGGCTCTAGAACTCCTAATATTATGTATTTAACCGAAATTGCTACCCATAATCTTAGAATGGGAAGTTCTTCCCTTAGGATGATCTTATGGCATTGAAACCGTACTCTTCGATTCCCAAGAATTAAGAGCATCTCAACGAAGTTAATTATGAGTGAATTAGGTAATTAGGAGGCTCTAGAACTCCTAATATTATGTATTTAAACCAAATTGCTACCCATAATCTTAGAATGGGAAGTTCTTCCCTTAGGGTGATCTTACGGCTTTGAACAATAACACTTACCATTCCCAAGTATTAAGAGAATCTAAATGAAGAAAATTATAAGTGAATTACGTGATTAGCAAGCTCTTCAACTCCAAAGATTATGTAATTGACCCAAATGGATACCGATAATCTTAGAATGCGAAGTTCTTCCCTTAGGATGATCTTATGGCATTGAAACCATACTCTTCGATTCCCAAGAATTAAGAGCATCTCAACGAAGTTAATTATGAGTGAATTAGGTAATTAGGAGGCTCTAGAACTCCTAATATTATGTATTTAAACCAAATTGCAACCCATAATCTTAGAATGGGATGTTCTTCCCTTAGAATGATCTTATGGCATTGAAACTTCTGATTCCCAAGTATTAAGACCATCTCGAACGAAGTTAATTATGAGTTTATTAGGTAATTAGGAGGCTCTAGAACTCCTAATACTATGTATTTAACCGAAATTGCAACCCATAATCTTAGAATGGGAAGTTCTTCCCTTAGGATGATCTTATGGCATTGAAACCATACTCTTCCCAAGATTCCCAAGAATTAAGAGCATCTCAACGAAGTTACTTATGAGTGAATTAGGTAATTAGGAGGCTCTAGAACTCCTAATATTATGTATTTAACCGAAATTGCTACCCATAATCTTAGAATGGGAAGTTCTTCCCTTAGGATGATCTTATGGCATTGAAACCATACTCTTTTCCCAAGAATTAAGAGCATCTCAACGAAGATTAATTATGAGTGAATTAGGTAATTAGGAGGCTCTAGAACTCCTAATATTATGTATTTAACCGAAATTGCTACCCATAATCTTAGAATGGGAAGTTCTTCCCTTAGGATGATCTTATGGCATTGAAACCGTACTCTTCGATTCCCAAGAATTAAGAGCATCTCAACGAAGTTAATTATGAGTGAATTAGGTAATTAGGAGGCTCTAGAACTCCTAATATTATGTATTTAAACCAAATTGCTACCCATAATCTTAGAATGGGAAGTTCTTCCCTTAGGGTGATCTTACGGCTTTGAACAATAACACTTACCATTCCCAAGTATTAAGAGAATCTAAATGAAGAAAATTATAAGTGAATTACGTGATTAGCAAGCTCTTCAACTCCAAAGATTATGTAATTAACCCAAATGGATACCGATAATCTTAGAATGCGAAGTTCTTCCCTTAGGATGATCTTATGGCATTGAAACCATACTGTTCGATTCCCAAGAATTAAGAGCATCTCAACGAAGTTAATTATGAGTGAATTAGGTAATTAGGAGGCTCTAGAACTCCTAATATTATGTATTTAAACCAAATTGCAACCCATAATCTTAGAATGGGATGTTCTTCCCTTAGAATGATCTTATGGCATTGAAACTAACTCTTACCATTCCCAAGTATTAAGAGCATCTCAACGAAGTTAATTATGAGTGAATTAGGTGATTAGGAGGCTCTAGAACTCCTAATATTATGTATTTAACCGAAATTGCAACCCATAATCTTAGAATGGGAAGTTCTTCCCTTAGGATGATCTTATGGCATTGAAACCATACTCTTATGATTCCCAAGAATTAAGAGCATCTCAACGAAGTTAATTATGAGTGAATTAGGTAATTAGGAGGCTCTAGAACTCCTAATATTATGTATTTAAACCAAATTGCAACCCATAATCTTAGAATGGGAAGTTCTTCCGTTAGAATGATCTTATGGCATTGAAACTTCTGATTCCCAAGTATTAAGACCATCTGAACGAAGTTAATTATGATTGAATTAGGTAATTAGGAGGCTCTAGAACTCCTAATATTATGTATTTAAACCAAATTGCAACCCATAATCTTAGAATGGGATGTTCTTCCCTTAGGATGATCTTATGGCATTTTGAACCATAACTCTTACCATTCCCAAGTATTAAGAGCATCTAAATGAAGATAATTATAAGTGAATTAGGTGATTAGCAAGCTCTTGAACTTCAAATATTATGTATTTAAACAAATTGCTACCCATAATCTTAGAATGGGAAGTTCTTCCCTTAGGTGATCTTATGGTTTTGAACAATAACTCTTACCATTCCCAAGTATTAAGAGAATCTAAATGAAGATTTAAATTATAGTGAATTACGTGATTAGCAAGCTCTTCAACTCCAAAGATTATGTAATTGACCCAAATGGATACCGATAATCTTAGAATGCGAAGTTCTTCCCTTAGGATGATCTTATGGCATTGAAACCATACTGTTCTGATTCCCAAGAATTAAGAGCATCTCAACGAAGTTAATTATGAGTGAATTAGGTAATTAGGAGGATCTAGAACTCCTAATATTATGTATTTAAACCAAATTGCAACCCATAATCTTAGAATGGGATGTTCTTCCCTTAGAATGATCTTATGGCATTGAAACTTCTTACGATTCCCAAGTATTAAGACCATCTCGAACGAAGTTAATTATGAGTTTATTAGGTAATTAGGAGGCTCTAGAACTCCTAATACTATGTATTTAACCGAAATTGCAACCCATAATCTTAGAATGGGAAGTTCTTCCCTTAGGATGATCTTATGGCATTGAAACCATACTCTTCGATTCCCAAGAATTAAGAGCATCTCAACGAAGTTAATTATGAGTGAATTAGGTAATTAGGAGGCTCTAGAACTCCTAATATTATGTATTTAAACCAAATTGCAACCCATAATCTTAGAATGTGAAGTACTTCCATTAGAATGATCTTATGGCATTGAAACTTCGATTCCCAAGTATTAAGACCATCTCGAACGAAGTTAATTATGATTGAATTAGGTAATTAGGAGGCTCTAGAACTCCTAATACTATGTATTTAACCGAAATTGCAACCCATAATCTTAGAATGGGAAGTTCTTCCCTTAGGATGATCTTATGGCATTGAAACCATACTCTTCGATCCCAAGAATTAAGAGCATCTCAACGAAGTTAATTATGAGTGAATTAGGTAATTAGGAGGCTCTAGAACTCCTAATATTATGTATTTAACCGAAATTGCTACCCATAATCTTAGAATGGGAAGTTCTTCCCTTAGGATGATCTTATGGCATTGAAACCGTACTCTTCGATTCCCAAGAATTAAGAGCATCTCAACGAAGTTAATTATGAGTGAATTAGGTAATTAGGAGGCTCTAGAACTCCTAATATTATGTATTTAAACCAAATTGCTACCCATAATCTTAGAATGGGAAGTTCTTCCCTTAGGGTGATCTTACGGCTTTGAACAATAACACTTACCATTCCCAAGTATTAAGAGAATCTAAATGAAGAAAATTATAAGTGAATTACGTGATTAGCAAGCTCTTCAACTCCAAAGATTATGTAATTGACCCAAATGGATACCGATAATCTTAGAATGCGAAGTTCTTCCCTTAGGATGATCTTATAGCATTGAAACCATACTGTTCGATTCCCAAGAATTAAGAGCATCTCAACGAAGTTAATTATGAGTGAATTAGGTAATTAGGAGGCTCTAGAACTCCTAATATTATGTATTTAAACCAAATTGCAACCCATAATCTTAGAATGGGATGTTCTTCCCTTAGGATGATCTTACGGTTTTGAACAATAACTCTTACCATTCCCAAGTATTGAGAGCATCTAAATGAAGATAATTATAAGTGAATTACGTGATTAGCAAGCTCTTGAACCCCTAATATCATGTAATTAACACAAACGGCTACTCATATTCTCGGAATGGGAAGTCCTTCCCTTAGGTTGATCTTATGGGTTTGAACCATAACTCTTTTCAATCCCGAGTTTTAAGAGGATTTAAATGAAGATAATTATAGGTAGATTACGTGATTAGCAAGCTATTCAACCCCAAAGATTATGTAGTTAACCCAAATGGATACCGATAATCTTAGAATGGGAAGTTCTTCCCATAGGATGATCTTACCTGGCATGGCATTGAAACCGTACTCTTCGATTCCCAAGAATTAAGAGCATCTCAACGAAGTTAATTATGAGTGAATTAGGTAATTAGGAGGCTCTAGAACTCCTAATACTATGTATTTAACTAATTGAAACCGTTATGTATTTAAACCAAATTGCTACCCATAATCTTAGAATGGGAAGTTCTTCCCTTAGGGTGATCTTACGGCTTTGAACAATAACACTTACCATTCCCAAGTATTAAGAGAATCTAAATGAAGAAAATTATAAGTGAATTACGTGATTAGCAAGCTCTTCAACTCCAAAGATTATGTAATTGACCCAAATGGATACCGATAATCTTAGAATGCGAAGTTCTTCCCTTAGGATGATCTTATAGCATTGAAACCATACTGTTCGATTCCCAAGAATTAAGAGCATCTCAACGAAGTTAATTATGAGTGAATTAGGTAATTAGTAGGCTCTAGAACTCCTAATATTATGTATTTAAACCAAATTGCAACCCATAATCTTAGAATGGGATGTTCTTCCCTTAGAATGATCTTATGGCATTGAAACTTCTGATTCCCAAGTATTAAGACCATCTGAACGAAGTTAATTATGAGTTTATTAGGTAATTAGGAGGCTCTAGAACTCCTAATATTATGTATTTAACCGAAATTGCAACCCATAATCTTAGAATGGGAAGTTCTTCCCTTAGGATGATCTTATGGCATTGAAACCATACTCTTCGATTCCCAAGAATTAAGAGCATCTCAACGAAGTTAATTATGAGTGAATTAGGTAATTAGGAGGCTCTAGAACTCCTAATATTATGTATTTAAACCAAATTGCAACCCATAATCTTAGAATGGGATGTTCTTCCCTTAGGATGATCTTACGGTTTTGAACAATAACTCTTACCATTCCCAAGTATTGAGAGCATCTAAATGAAGATAATTATAAGTGAATTACGTGATTAGCAAGCTCTTGAACCCCTAATATCATGTAATTAACACAAACGGCTACTCATATTCTCGGAATGGGAAGTCCTTCCCTTAGGTTGATCTTATGGTTTTGAACCATAACTCTTTTCAATCCCGAGTTTTAAGAGGATTTAAATGAAGATAATTATAGGTAGATTACGTGATTAGCAAGCTATTCAACTCCAAAGATTATGTAGTTAACCCAAATGGATACCGATAATCTTAGAATGGGAAGTTCTTCCCATAGGATGATCTTATGGCATTGAAACCGTACTCTTCGATTCCCAAGAATTAAGAGCATCTCAACGAAGTTAATTATGAGTGAATTAGGTAATTAGGAGGCTCTAGAACTCCTAATATTATGTATTTAACCGAAATTGCTACCCATAATCTTAGAATGGGAAGTTCTTCCCTTAGGATGATCTTATGGCATTGAAACCATACTCTTCGATTCCCAAGAATTAAGAGCATCTCAACGAAGTTAATTATGAGTGAATTAGGTAATTAGGAGGCTCTAGAACTCCTAATATTATGTATTTAAACCAAATTGCAACCCATAATCTTAGAATGTGAAGTACTTCCATTAGAATGATCTTATGGCATTGAAACTTCGATTCCCAAGTATTAAGACCATCTGAACGAAGTTAATTATGAGTGAATTAGGTAATTAGGAGGCTCTAGAACTCCTAATACTATGTATTTAACCGAAATTGCAACCCATAATCTTAGAATGGGAAGTTCTTCCCTTAGGTTGATCTTATGGCATTGAAACCGTACTCTTCTGATTCCCAAGAATTAAGAGCATCTCAACAAAGTTAACTATGAGTGAATTAGGTAATCAGGAGGCTCTAGAACTTCTAATATTATGTATTTAAACCAAATTGCTACCCATAATCTTAGAATGGGAAGTTCTTCCCTTAGGGTGATCTTACGGCTTTGAACAATAACACTTACCATTCCCAAGTATTAAGAGAATCTAAATGAAGAAAATTATAAGTGAATTACGTGATTAGCAAGCTCTTCAACTCCAAAGATTATGTAATTGACCCAAATGGATACCGATAATCTTAGAATGCGAAGTTCTTCCCTTAGGATGATCTTATAGCATTGAAACCATACTGTTCGATTCCCAAGAATTAAGAGCATCTCAACGAAGTTAATTATGAGTGAATTAGGTAATTAGTAGGCTCTAGAACTCCTAATATTATGTATTTAAACCAAATTGCAACCCATAATCTTAGAATGGGATGTTCTTCCCTTAGAATGATCTTATGGCATTGAAACTTCTGATTCCCAAGTATTAAGACCATCTCGAACGAAGTTAATTATGAGTTTATTAGGTAATTAGGAGGCTCTAGAACTCCTAATACTATGTATTTAACCGAAATTGCAACCCATAATCTTAGAATGGGAAGTTCTTCCCTTAGGATGATCTTATGGCATTGAAACCATACTCTTCGATTCCCAAGAATTAAGAGCATCTCAACGAAGTTAATTATGAGTGAATTAGGTAATTAGGAGGCTCTAGAACTCTAATATTATGTATTTAAACCAAATTGCTACCCATAATCTTAGAATGGGAAGTTCTTCCCTTAGGGTGATCTTACGGCTTTGAACAATAACACTTACCATTCCCAAGTATTAAGAGAATCTAAATGAAGAAAATTATAAGTGAATTACGTGATTAGCAAGCTCTTCAACTCCAAAGATTATGTAATTGACCCAAATGGATACCGATAATCTTAGAATGCGAAGTTCTTCCCTTAGGATGATCTTATGGCATTGAAACCATACTTTCGATTCCCAAGAATTAAGAGCATCTCAACGAAGTTAATTATGAGTGAATTAGGTAATTAGGAGGCTCTAGAACTCCTAATATTATGTATTTAAACCAAATTGCAACCCATAATCTTAGAATGGGAAGTTCTTCCGTTAGAATGATCTTATGGCATTGAAACTTCTGATTCCCAAGTATTAAGACCATCTGAACGAAGTTAATTATGAGTGAATTAGGTAATTAGGAGGCTCTAGAACTCCTAATACTATGTATTTAACCGAAATTGCAACCCATAATCTTAGAATGGGAAGTTCTTCCCTTAGGATGATCTTATGGCATTGAAACCGTACTCTTTCGATTCCCAAGAATTAAGAGCATCTCAACGAAGTTAATTATGAGTGAATTAGGTAATTAGGAGGCTCTAGAACTCCTAATATTATGTATTTAAACCAAATTGCTACCCATAATCTTAGAATGGGAAGTTCTTCCCTTAGGGTGATCTTACGGCTTTGAACAATAACACTTACCATTCCCAAGTATTAAGAGAATCTAAATGAAGAAAATTATAAGTGAATTACGTGATTAGCAAGCTCTTCAACTCCAAAGATTATGTAATTGACCCAAATGGATACCGATAATCTTAGAATGCGAAGTTCTTCCCTTAGGATGATCTTATGGCATTGAAACCATACTGTTCGATTCCCAAGAATTAAGAGCATCTCAACGAAGTTAATTATGAGTAATTAGGTAATTAGGAGGCTCTAGAACTCCTAATATTATGTATTTAAACCAAATTGCAACCCATAATCTTAGAATGGGATGTTCTTCCCTTAGAATGATCTTATGGCATTGAAACTTTGATTCCCAAGTATTAAGACCGTCTGAACGAAGTTAATTATGAGTTTATTAGGTAATTAGGAGGCTTTAGAACTCCTAATACTATGTATTTAACCGAAATTGCAACCCATAATCTTAGAATGGGAAGTTCTTCCCTTAGGATGATCTTATGGCATTGAAACCATACTCTTCGATTCCCAAGAATTAAGAGCATCTCAACGAAGTTAATTATGAGTGAATTAGGTAATTAGGAGGCTCTAGAACTCCTAATATTATGTATTTAAACCAAATTGCAACCCATAATCTTAGAATGGGATGTTCTTCCCTTAGGATGATCTTACGGTTTTGAACAATAACTCTTACCATTCCCAAGTATTGAGAGCATCTAAATGAAGATAATTATAAGTGAATTACGTGATTAGCAAGCTCTTGAACCCCTAATATCATGTAATTAACACAAACGGCTACTCATATTCTCGGAATGGGAAGTCCTTCCCTTAGGTTGATCTTATGGTTTTGAACCATAACTCTTTTCAATCCCGAGTTTTAAGAGGATTTAAATGAAGATAATTATAGGTAGATTACGTGATTAGCAAGCTATTCAACTCCAAAGATTATGTAGTTAACCCAAATGGATACCGATAATCTTAGAATGGGAAGTTCTTCCCATAGGATGATCTTATGGCATTGAAACCGTACTCTTCGATTCCCAAGAATTAAGAGCATCTCAACGAAGTTAATTATGAGTGAATTAGGTAATTAGGAGGCTCTAGAACTCCTAATATTATGTATTTAACCGAAATTGCTACCCATAATCTTAGAATGGGAAGTTCTTCCCTTAGGGTGATCTTACGGCTTTGAACAATAACACTTACCATTCCCAAGTATTAAGAGAATCTAAAAAGAAAATTATAAGTGAATTACGTGATTAGCAAGCTCTTCAACTCCAAAGATTATGTAATTGACCCAAATGGATACCGATAATCTTAGAATGCGAAGTTCTTCCCTTAGGATGATCTTATAGCATTGAAACCATACTGTTCGATTCCCAAGAATTAAGAGCATCTCAACGAAGTTAATTATGAGTGAATTAGGTAATTAGGAGGCTCTAGAACTCCTAATATTATGTATTTAAACCAAATTGCAACCCATAATCTTAGAATGGGATGTTCTTCCCTTAGGATGATCTTACGGTTTTGAACAATAACTCTTACCATTCCCAAGTATTGAGAGCATCTAAATGAAGATAATTATAAGTGAATTACGTGATTAGCAAGCTCTTGAACCCCTAATATCATGTAATTAACACAAACGGCTACTCATATTCTCGGAATGGGAAGTCCTTCCCTTAGGTTGATCTTATGGTTTTGAACCATAACTCTTTTTCAATCCCGAGTTTTAAGAGGATTTAAATGAAGATAATTATAGGTAGATTACGTGATTAGCAAGCTATTCAACTCCAAAGATTATGTAGTTAACCCAAATGGATACCGATAATCTTAGAATGGGAAGTTCTTCCCATAGGATGATCTTATGGCATTGAAACCGTACTCTTCGATTCCCAAGAATTAAGAGCATCTCAACGAAGTTAATTATGAGTGAATTAGGTAATTAGGAGGCTCTAGAACTCCTAATATTATGTATTTAACCGAAATTGCTACCCATAATCTTAGAATGGGAAGTTCTTCCCTTAGGATGATGTTATGGCATTGAAACCCTACTCTTCTGATTCCCAAGAATTAAGAGCATCTCAACGAAGTTAATTATGAGTGAATTAGGTAATTAGGAGGCTCTAGAACTCCTAATATTATGTATTTAAACCAAATTGCAACCCATAATCTTAGAATGTGAAGTACTTCCATTAGAATGATCTTATGGCATTGAAACTTCTGATTCCCAAGTATTAAGACCATCTGAACGAAGTTAATTATGAGTGAATTAGGTAATTAGGAGGCTCTAGAACTCCTAATACTATGTATTTAACCGAAATTGCAACCCATAATCTTAGAATGGGAAGTTCTTCGCTTAGGTTGATCTTATGGCATTGAAACCATACTCTTCGATTCCCAAGAATTAAGAGCATCTCAACGAAGTTAATTATGAGTGAATTAGGTAATCGGGAGGCTCTAGAACTTCTAATATTATGTATTTAAACCAAATTGCTACCCATAATCTTAGAATGGGAAGTTCTTCCCTTAGGTGATCTTACGGCTTTGAACAATAACACTTACCATTCCCAAGTATTAAGAGAATCTAAATGAAGAAAATTATAAGTGAATTACGTGATTAGCAAGCTCTTCAACTCCAAAGATTATGTAATTGACCCAAATGGATACCGATAATCTTAGAATGCGAAGTTCTTCCCTTAGGATGATCTTATAGCATTGAAACCATACTGTTCGATTCCCAAGAATTAAGAGCATCTCAACGAAGTTAATTATGAGTGAATTAGGTAATTAGTAGGCTCTAGAACTCCTAATATTATGTATTTAAACCAAATTGCAACCCATAATCTTAGAATGGGATGTTCTTCCCTTAGAATGATCTTATGGCATTGAAACTTCTGATTCCCAAGTATTAAGACCATCTGAACGAAGTTAATTATGAGTTTATTAGGTAATTAGGAGGCTCTAGAACTCCTAATACTATGTATTTAACCGAAATTGCAACCCATAATCTTAGAATGGGAAGTTCTTCCCTTAGGATGATCTTATGGCATTGAAACCATACTCTTCGATTCCCAAGAATTAAGAGCATCTCAACGAAGTTAATTATGAGTGAATTAGGTAATTAGGAGGCTCTAGAACTTCTAATATTATGTATTTAAACCAAATTGCTACCCATAATCTTAGAATGGGAAGTTCTTCCCTTAGGGTGATCTTACGGCTTTGAACAATAACACTTACCATTCCCAAGTATTAAGAGAATCTAAATGAAGAAAATTATAAGTGAATTACGTGATTAGCAAGCTCTTCAACTCCAAAGATTATGTAATTGACCCAAATGGATACCGATAATCTTAGAATGCGAAGTTCTTCCCTTAGGATGATCTTATAGCATTGAAACCATACTGTTCGATTCCCAAGAATTAAGAGCATCTCAACGAAGTTAATTATGAGTGAATTAGGTAATTAGTAGGCTCTAGAACTCCTAATATTATGTATTTAAACCAAATTGCAACCCATAATCTTAGAATGGGATGTTCTTCCCTTAGAATGATCTTATGGCATTGAAACTTTTGATTCCCAAGTATTAAGACCGTCTGAACGAAGTTAATTATGAGTTTATTAGGTAATTAGGAGGCTTTAGAACTCCTAATACTATGTATTTAACCGAAATTGCAACCCATAATCATAGAATGGGAAGTTCTTCCCTTAGGATGATCTTATGGCATTGAAACCATACTCTTCGATTCCCAAGAATTAAGAGCATCTCAACGAAGTTAATTATGAGTGAATTAGGTAATTAGGAGGCTCTAGAACTCCTAATATTATGTATTTAAACCAAATTGCAACCCATAATCTTAGAATGGGATGTTCTTCCCTTAGGATGATCTTACGGTTTTGAACAATAACTCTTACCATTCCCAAGTATTGAGAGCATCTAAATGAAGATAATTATAAGTGAATTACGTGATTAGCAAGCTCTTGAACCCCTAATATCATGTAATTAACACAAACGGCTACTCATATTCTCGGAATGGGAAGTCCTTCCCTTAGGTTGATCTTATGGTTTTGAACCATAACTCTTTTCAATCCCGAGTTTTAAGAGGATTTAAATGAAGATAATTATAGGTAGATTACGTGATTAGCAAGCTATTCAACTCCAAAGATTATGTAGTTAACCCAAATGGATACCGATAATCTTAGAATGGGAAGTTCTTCCCATAGGATGATCTTATGGCATTGAAACCGTACTCTTCGATTCCCAAGAATTAAGAGCATCTCAACGAAGTTAATTATGAGTGAATTAGGTAATTAGGAGGCTCTAGAACTCCTAATATTATGTATTTAACCGAAATTGCTACCCATAATCTTAGAATGGGAAGTTCTTCCCTTAGGATGATGTTATGGCATTGAAACCCTACTCTTCGATTCCCAAGAATTAAGAGCATCTCAACGAAGTTAATTATGAGTGAATTAGGTAATTAGGAGGCTCTAGAACTCCTAATATTATGTATTTAAACCAAATTGCAACCCATAATCTTAGAATGTGAAGTACTTCCATTAGAATGATCTTATGGCATTGAAACTTCGATTCCCAAGTATTAAGACCATCTGAACGAAGTTAATTATGAGTGAATTAGGTAATTAGGAGGCTCTAGAACTCCTAATACTATGTATTTAACCGAAATTGCAACCCATAATCTTAGAATGGGAAGTTCTTCCCTTAGGTTGATCTTATGGCATTGAAACCGTACTCTTCTGATTCCCAAGAATTAAGAGCATCTCAACGAAGTTAATTATGAGTGAATTAGGTAATCAGGAGGCTCTAGAACTTCTAATATTATGTATTTAAACCAAATTGCTACCCATAATCTTAGAATGGGAAGTTCTTCCCTTAGGGTGATCTTACGGCTTTGAACAATAACACTTACCATTCCCAAGTATTAAGAGAATCTAAATGAAGAAAATTATAAGTGAATTACGTGATTAGCAAGCTCTTCAACTCCAAAGATTATGTAATTGACCCAAATGGATACCGATAATCTTAGAATGCGAAGTTCTTCCCTTAGGATGATCTTATAGCATTGAAACCATACTGTTCGATTCCCAAGAATTAAGAGCATCTCAACGAAGTTAATTATGAGTGAATTAGGTAATTAGTAGGCTCTAGAACTCCTAATATTATGTATTTAAACCAAATTGCAACCCATAATCTTAGAATGGGATGTTCTTCCCTTAGAATGATCTTATGGCATTGAAACTTCTGATTCCCAAGTATTAAGACCGTCTGAACGAAGTTAATTATGAGTTTATTAGGTAATTAGGAGGCTCTAGAACTCCTAATACTATGTATTTAACCGAAATTGCAACCCATAATCTTAGAATGGGAAGTTCTTCCCTTAGGATGATCTTATGGCATTGAAACCATACTCTTCGATTCCCAAGAATTAAGAGCATCTCAACGAAGTTAATTATGAGTGAATTAGGTAATTAGGAGGCTCTAGAACTTCTAATATTATGTATTTAAACCAAATTGCTACCCATAATCTTAGAATGGGAAGTTCTTCCCTTAGGGTGATCTTACGGCTTTGAACAATAACACTTACCATTCCCAAGTATTAAGAGAATCTAAATGAAGAAAATTATAAGTGAATTACGTGATTAGCAAGCTCTTCAACTCCAAAGATTATGTAATTGACCCAAATGGATACCGATAATCTTAGAATGCGAAGTTCTTCCTTAGGATGATCTTATGGCATTGAAACCATACTGTTCGATTCCCAAGAATTAAGAGCATCTCAACGAAGTTAATTATGAGTGAATTAGGTAATTAGGAGGCTCTAGAACTCCTAATATTATGTATTTAAACCAAATTGCAACCCATAATCTTAGAATGGGATGTTCTTCCCTTAGAATGATCTTATGGCATTGAAACTTCTGATTCCCAAGTATTAAGACCATCTCGAACGAAGTTAATTATGAGTTTATTAGGTAATTAGGAGGCTCTAGAACTCCTAATACTATGTATTTAACCGAAATTGCAACCCATAATCTTAGAATGGGAAGTTCTTCCCTTAGGATGATCTTATGGCATTGAAACCATACTCTTCGATTCCCAAGAATTAAGAGCATCTCAACGAAGTTAATTATGAGTGAGTTAGGTAATTAGGAGGCTCTAGAACTCCTAATATTATGTATTTAAACCAAATTGCAACTCATAATCTTAGAATGTGAAGTACTTCCATTAGAATGATCTTATGGCATTGAAACTTCTGATTCCCATGTATTAAGACCATCTGAACGAAGTTAATTATGATTGAATTAGGTAATTAGGAGGCTCTAGAACTCCTAATACTATGTATTTAACCGAAATTGCAACCCATAATCTTAGAATGGGAAGTTCTTCCCTTAGGATGATCTTATGGCATTGAAACCATACTCTTCGATTCCCAAGAATTAAGAGCATCTCAACGAAGTTAATTATGAGTGAATTAGGTAATTAGGAGGCTCTAGAACTCCTAATATTATGTATTTAACCGAAATTGCTACCCATAATCTTAGAATGGGAAGTTCTTCCCTTAGGATGATCTTATGGCATTGAAACCGTACTCTTCGATTCCCAAGAATTAAGAGCATCTCAACGAAGTTAATTATGAGTGAATTAGGTAATTAGGAGGCTCTAGAACTCCTAATATTATGTATTTAAACCAAATTGCTACCCATAATCTTAGAATGGGAAGTTCTTCCCTTAGGGTGATCTTACGGCTTTGAACAATAACACTTACCATTCCCAAGTATTAAGAGAATCTAAATGAAGAAAATTATAAGTGAATTACGTGATTAGCAAGCTCTTCAACTCCAAAGATTATGTAATTGACCCAAATGGATACCGATAATCTTAGAATGCGAAGTTCTTCCCTTAGGATGATCTTATGGCATTGAAACCATACTGTTCGATTCCCAAGAATTAAGAGCATCTCAACGAAGATAATTATGAGTGAATTAGGTAATTAGGAGGCTCTAGAACTCCTAATATTATGTATTTAAACCAAATTGCAACCCATAATCTTAGAATGGGATGTTCTTCCCTTAGAATGATCTTATGGCATTGAAACTCTTACCATTCCCAAGTATTAAGAGCATCTAAATGAAGATAATTATGAGTTTAATTAGGTAATTAGGAGGCTCTAGAACTCCTAATATCTATGTATTTAACCAAATTGCAACCCATAATCTTAGAATGGGAAGTTCTTCCCTTAGGATGATCTTATGGCATTGAAACCATACTCTTTTCAATTCCCAAGAATTAAGAGCATCTCAATGAAGATTAATTATGAGTGAATTAGGTAATTAGAGGCTCTTCAAACTCCTAATATTATGTATTTAACCGAAATTGCTACCCATAATCTTAGAATGGGAAGTTCTTCCCTTAGGATGATCTTATGGCATTGAAACCCTACTCTTCGATTCCCAAGAATTAAGAGCATCTCAACGAAGTTAATTATGAGTGAATTAGGTAATTAGGAGGCTCTAGAACTCCTAATATTATGTATTTAAACCAAATTGCAACCCATAATCTTAGAATGGGAAGTTCTTCCGTTAGAATGATCTTATGGCATTGAAACTAACTCTTCCATTCCCAAGTATTAAGAGCATCTCAACGAAGTTAATTATGAGTGAATTAGGTAATTAGGAGGCTCTAGAACTCCTAATACTATGTATTTAACCGAAATTGCAACCCATAATCTTAGAATGGGAAGTTCTTCCCTTAGGATGATCTTATGGCATTGAAACCATACTCTTCGATTCCCAAGAATTAAGAGCATCTCAACAAAGTTAATTATGAGTGAATTAGGTAATTAGGAGGCTCTAGAACTCCTAATATTATGTATTTAACCGAAATTGCTACCCATAATCTTAGAATGGGAAGTTCTTCCCTTAGGATGATCTTATGGCATTGAAACCGTACTCTTCGATTCCCAAGAATTAAGAGCATCTCAACGAAGTTAATTATGAGTGAATTAGGTAATTAGGAGGCTCTAGAACTCCTAATATTATGTATTTAAACCAAATTGCTACCCATAATCTTAGAATGGGAAGTTCTTCCCTTAGGGTGATCTTACGGCTTTGAACAATAACACTTACCATTCCCAAGTATTAAGAGAATCTAAATGAAGAAAATTATAAGTGAATTACGTGATTAGCAAGCTCTTCAACTCCAAAGATTATGTAATTAACCCAAATGGATACCGATAATCTTAGAATGCGAAGTTCTTCCCTTAGGATGATCTTATGGCATTGAAACCATACTGTTCGATTCCCAAGAATTAAGAGCATCTCAACGAAGTTAATTATGAGTGAATTAGGTAATTAGGAGGCTCTAGAACTCCTAATATTATGTATTTAAACCAAATTGCAACCCATAATCTTAGAATGGGATGTTCTTCCCTTAGAATGATCTTATGGCATTGAAACTTCTGATTCCCAAGTATTAAGACCATCTGAACGAAGTTAATTATGAGTTTATTAGGTAATTAGGAGGCTCTAGAACTCCTAATACTATGTATTTAACCGAAATTGCAACCCATAATCTTAGAATGGGAAGTTCTTCCCTTAGGATGATCTTATGGCATTGAAACCATACTCTTCGATTCCCAAGAATTAAGAGCATCTCAACGAAGTTAATTATGAGTGAATTAGGTAATTAGAGGCTCTAAAACTCCTAATATTATGTATTTAAACCAAATTGCAACTCATAATCTTAGAATGTGAAGTACTTCCATTAGAATGATCTGATGGCATTGAAACTTCTGATTCCCAAGTATTAAGACCATCTGAACGAAGTTAATTATGAGTTTATTAGGTAATTAGGAGGCTCTAGAACTCCTAATACTATGTATTTAACCGAAATTGCAACCCATAATCTTAGAATGGGAAGTTCTTCCCTTAGGATGATCTTATGGCATTGAAACCATACTCTTCGATTCCCAAGAATTAAGAGCATCTCAACGAAGTTAATTATGAGTGAATTAGGTAATTAGGAGGCTCTAGAACTCCTAATATTATGTATTTAAACCAAATTGCAACCCATAATCTTAGAATGGGATGTTCTTCCCTTAGGATGATCTTACGGTTTTGAACAATAACTCTTACCATTCCCAAGTATTGAGAGCATCTAAATGAAGATAATTATAAGTGAATTACGTGATTAGCAAGCTCTTGAACCCCTAATATCATGTAATTAACACAAACGGCTACTCATATTCTCGGAATGGGAAGTCCTTCCCTTAGGTTGATCTTATGGTTTTGAACCATAACTCTTTTCAATCCCGAGTTTTAAGAGGATTTAAATGAAGATAATTATAGGTAGATTACGTGATTAGCAAGCTATTCAACTCCAAAGATTATGTAGTTAACCCAAATGGATACCGATAATCTTAGAATGGGAAGTTCTTCCCATAGGATGATCTTATGGCATTGAAACCGTACTCTTCGATTCCCAAGAATTAAGAGCATCTCAACGAAGTTAATTATGAGTGAATTAGGTAATTAGGAGGCTCTAGAACTCCTAATATTATGTATTTAACCGAAATTGCTACCCATAATCTTAGAATGGGAAGTTCTTCCCTTAGGATGATCTTATGGCATTGAAACCATACTCTTCGATTCCCAAGAATTAAGAGCATCTCAACGAAGTTAATTATGAGTGAATTAGGTAATTAGGAGGCTCTAGAACTCCTAATATTATGTATTTAAACCAAATTGCAACCCATAATCTTAGAATGTGAAGTACTTCCATTAGAATGATCTTATGGCATTGAAACTTCTGATTCCCAAGTATTAAGACCATCTGAACGAAGTTAATTATGAGTGAATTAGGTAATTAGGAGGCTCTAGAACTCCTAATACTATGTATTTAACCGAAATTGCAACCCATAATCTTAGAATGGGAAGTTCTTCCCTTAGGATGATCTTATGGCATTGAAACCATACTCTTCGATTCCCAAGAATTAAGAGCATCTCAACGAAGTTAATTATGAGTGAATTAGGTAATTAGGAGGCTCTAGAACTCCTAATATTATGTATTTAAACCAAAATTGCTACCCATAATCTTAGAATGGGAAGTTCTTCCCTTAGGATGATCTTATGGCATTGAAACCATACTCTTCGATTCCCAAGAATTAAGAGCATCTCAACGAAGTTAATTATGAGTGAATTAGGTAATTAGGAGGCTCTAACTCCTAATATTATGTATTTAAACCAAATTGCAACCCATAATCTTAGAATGGGATGTTCTTCCCTTAGAATGATCTTATGGCATTGAAACTTACTAATTCCCAAGTATTAAGAGAATCTAAACGAAGAAAATTATGAGTGAATTAGGTAATTAGGAGGCTCTTCAGAACTCCTAATATTATGTATTTAACCCAAATTGCAACCCATAATCTTAGAATGGAAAGTTCTTCCCTTAGGATGATCTTATGGCATTGAAACCATACTCTTCGATTCCCAAGAATTAAGAGCATCTCAACAAAGTTAATTATGAGTGAATTAGGTAATTAGGGAGGCTCTAGAACTCCTAATATTATGTATTTAACCGAAATTGCTACCCATAATCTTAGAATGGGAAGTTCTTCCCTTAGGATGATCTTATGGCATTGAAACCGTACTCTTCTGATTCCCAAGAATTAAGAGCATCTCAACGACGTTAATTATGAGTGAATTAGGTAATTGGGAGGCTCTAGAACTCCTAATATTATGTATTTAAACCAAATTGCTACCCATAATCTTAGAATGTGAAGTACTTCTATTAGAATGATCTTATGGCATTGAAACTTCTGATTCCCAAGTATTAAGACCATCTGAACGAAGTTAATTATGAGTGAATTAGGTAATTAGGAGGCTCTAGAACTCCTAATACTATGTATTTAACCGAAATTGCAACCCATAATCTTAGAATGGGAAGTTCTTCCCTTAGGATGATCTTATGGCATTGAAACCATACTCTTCGATTCCCAAGAATTAAGAGCATCTCAACAAAGTTAATTATGAGTGAATTAGGTAATTAGGAGGCTCTAGAACTCCTAATATTATGTATTTAACCGAAATTGCTACCCATAATCTTAGAATGGGAAGTTCTTCCCTTAGGATGATCTTATGGCATTGAAACCGTACTCTTCGATTCCCAAGAATTAAGAGCATCTCAACGAAGTTAATTATGAGTGAATTAGGTAATTAGGAGGCTCTAGAACTCCTAATATTATGTATTTAAACCAAATTGCTACCCATAATCTTAGAATGGGAAGTTCTTCCCTTAGGGTGATCTTACGGCATTTGAACAATAACACTTACCATTCCCAAGTATTAAGAGAATCTAAATGAAGAAAATTATAAGTGAATTACGTGATTAGCAAGCTCTTCAACTCCAAAGATTATGTAATTAACCCAAATGGATACCGATAATCTTAGAATGCGAAGTTCTTCCCTTAGGATGATCTTATGGCATTGAAACCGTACTCTTCTGATTCCCAAGAATTAAGAGCATCTCAACGACGTTAATTATGAGTGAATTAGGTAATTAGGAGGCTCTAGAACTCCTAATATTATGTATTTAAACCAAATTGCTACCCATAATCTTAGAATGGGAAGTTCTTCCCTTAGAATGATCTTATGGCATTGAAACCGTACTCTTCTTCGATTCCCAAGAATTAAGAGCATCTCAACGAAGTTAATTATGAGTGAATTAGGTAATTAGGAGGCTCTAAACTCCTAATATTATGTATTTAAACCAAATTGCTACCCATAATCTTAGAATGGGAAGTTCTTCCCTTAGGGTGATCTTACGGCTTTGAACAATAACACTTACCATTCCCAAGTATTAAGAGAATCTAAATGAAGAAAATTATAAGTGAATTACGTGATTAGCAAGCTCTTCAACTCCAAAGATTATGTAATTGACCCAAATGGATACCGATAATCTTAGAATGCGAAGTTCTTCCCTTAGGATGATCTTATGGCATTGAAACCATACTGTTCGATTCCCAAGAATTAAGAGCATCTCAACGAAGTTAATTATGAGTGAATTAGGTAATTAGGAGGCTCTAGAACTCCTAATATTATGTATTTAAACCAAATTGCAACCCATAATCTTAGAATGGGATGTTCTTCCCTTAGAATGATCTTATGGCATTGAAACTTCTGATTCCCAAGTATTAAGACCATCTGAACGAAGTTAATTATGAGTTTATTAGGTAATTAGGAGGCTCTAGAACTCCTAATACTATGTATTTAACCGAAATTGCAACCCATAATCTTAGAATGGGAAGTTCTTCCCTTAGGATGATCTTATGGCATTGAAACCATACTCTTCTGATTCCCAAGAATTAAGAGCATCTCAACGAAGTTAATTATGAGTGAATTAGGTAATTAGGAGGCTCTAGAACTCCTAATATTATGTATTTAAACCAAATTGCAACCCATAATCTTAGAATGGGATGTTCTTCCCTTAGGATGATCTTACGGTTTTGAACAATAACTCTTACCATTCCCAAGTATTGAGAGCATCTAAATGAAGATAATTATAAGTGAATTACGTGATTAGCAAGCTCTTGAACCCCTAATATCATGTAATTAACACAAACGGCTACTCATATTCTCGGAATGGGAAGTCCTTCCCTTAGGTTGATCTTATGGTTTTGAACCATAACTCTTTTCAATCCCGAGTTTTAAGAGGATTTAAATGAAGATAATTATAGGTAGATTACGTGATTAGCAAGCTATTCAACTCCAAAGATTATGTAGTTAACCCAAATGGATACCGATAATCTTAGAATGGGAAGTTCTTCCCATAGGATGATCTTATGGCATTGAAACCGTACTCTTCTGATTCCCAAGAATTAAGAGCATCTCAACGAAGTTAATTATGAGTGAATTAGGTAATTAGGAGGCTCTAGAACTCCTAATATTATGTATTTAACCGAAATTGCTACCCATAATCTTAGAATGGGAAGTTCTTCCCTTAGGATGATCTTATGGCATTGAAACCCTACTCTTCGATTCCCAAGAATTAAGAGCATCTCAACGAAGTTAATTATGAGTGAATTAGGTAATTAGGGAGGCTCTAGAACTCCTAATATTATGTATTTAAACCAAATTGCTACCCATAATCTTAGAATGGGAAGTTCTTCCCTTAGGGTGATCTTACGGCTTTGAACAATAACACTTACCATTCCCAAGTATTAAGAGAATCTAAATGAAGAAAATTATAAGTGAATTACGTGATTAGCAAGCTCTTCAACTCCAAAGATTATGTAATTAACCCAAATGGATACCGATAATCTTAGAATGCGAAGTTCTTCCCTTAGGATGATCTTATGGCATTGAAACCATACTGTTCGATTCCCAAGAATTAAGAGCATCTCAACGAAGTTAATTATGAGTGAATTAGGTAATTAGGAGGCTCTAGAACTCCTAATATTATGTATTTAAACCAAATTGCAACCCATAATCTTAGAATGGGATGTTCTTCCCTTAGAATGATCTTATGGCATTGAAACTTCTGATTCCCAAGTATTAAGACCATCTGAACGAAGTTAATTATGAGTTTATTAGGTAATTAGGAGGCTCTAGAACTCCTAATACTATGTATTTAACCGAAATTGCAACCCATAATCTTAGAATGGGAAGTTCTTCCCTTAGGATGATCTTATGGCATTGAAACCATACTCTTCGATTCCCAAGAATTAAGAGCATCTCAACGAAGTTAATTATGAGTGAATTAGGTAATTAGGAGGCTCTAGAACTCCTAATATTATGTATTTAAACCAAATTGCAACCCATAATCTTAGAATGGGAAGTTCTTCCATTAGAATGATCTTATGGCATTGAAACTTTCGATTCCCAAGTATTAAGAGCATCTCAACGAAGTTAATTATGATTGAATTAGGTAATTAGAGGCTCTAGAACTCCTAATATTATGTATTTAAACCAAATTGCTACCCATAATCTTAGAATGGGAAGTTCTTCCCTTAGGGTGATCTTACGGCTTTGAACAATAACACTTACCATTCCCAAGTATTAAGAGAATCTAAATGAAGAAAATTATAAGTGAATTACGTGATTAGCAAGCTCTTCAACTCCAAAGATTATGTAATTAACCCAAATGGATACCGATAATCTTAGAATGCGAAGTTCTTCCCTTAGGATGATCTTATGGCATTGAAACCATACTGTTCGATTCCCAAGAATTAAGAGCATCTCAACGAAGTTAATTATGAGTGAATTAGGTAATTAGGAGGCTCTAGAACTCCTAATATTATGTATTTAAACCAAATTGCAACCCATAATCTTAGAATGGGATGTTCTTCCCTTAGAATGATCTTATGGCATTGAAACTTCTGATTCCCAAGTATTAAGACCATCTAAACGAAAGTTAATTATGAGTTTATTAGGTAATTAGGAGGCTCTAGAACTCCTAATACTATGTATTTAACCGAAATTGCAACCCATAATCTTAGAATGGGAAGTTCTTCCCTTAGGATGATCTTATGGCATTGAAACCATACTCCTCTGATTCCCAAGAATTAAGAGCATCTCAACGAAGTTAATTATGAGTGAGTTAGGTAATTAGGAGGCTCTAGAACTCCTAATATTATGTATTTAAACCAAATTGCAACTCATAATCTTAGAATGTGAAGTACTTCCATTAGAATGATCTTATGGCATTGAAACTTCTCTTCTCATTCCCAAGTATTAAGACCATCTGAACGAAGTTAATTATGATTGAATTAGGTAATTAGGAGGCTCTAGAACTCCTAATACTATGTATTTAACCGAAATTGCAACCCATAATCTTAGAATGGGAAGTTCTTCCCTTAGGATGATCTTATGGCATTGAAACCATACTCTTCTGATTCCCAAGAATGAAGAGCATCACAACGAAGTTAATTATGAATGAATTAGGTAATTAGGAGGCTCTAGTACTCCTAATATTATGTATTTAACCGAAATTGCTACCCATAATCTTAGAATGGGAAGTTCTTCCCTTAGGATGATCTTATGGCATTGAAACCATACTCTCTCGATTCCCAAGAATTAAGAGCATCTCAACGAAGTTAATTATGAGTGAATTAGGTAATTAGGAGGCTCTAGAACTCCTAATATTATGTATTTAAACCAAATTGCAACTCATAATCTTAGAATGTGAAGTTCTTCCATTAGAATGATCTTATGGCATTGAAACTTCGATTCCCAAGTATTAAGACCATCTGAACGAAGTTAATTATGATTGAATTAGGTAATTAGGAGGCTCTAGAACTCCTAATACTATGTATTTAACCCAAATTGCAACCCATAATCTTAGAATGGGAAGTTCTTCCCTTAGGATGATCTTATGGCATTGAAACCATACTCTTCGATTCCCAAGAATTAAGAGCATCTCAACGAAGTTAATTATGAATGAATTAGGTAATTAGGAGGCTCTAGAACTCCTAATATTATGTATTTAAACCAAATTGCTACCCATAATCTTAGAATGGGAAGTTCTTCCCTTAGGATGATCTTATGGCATTGAAACCATACTCTTCCATTCCCAAGAATTAAGAGCATCACAACGAAGTTAATTATGAATGAATTAGGTAATTAGGAGGCTCTTAGAACTCCTAATATTATGTATTTAACCGAAATTGCTACCCATAATCTTAGAATGGGAAGTTCTTCCCTTAGGATGATCTTATGGCATTGAAACCATACTCTTCTGATTCCCAAGAATTAAGAGCATCTCAACGAAGTTAATTATGAGTGAATTAGGTAATTAGGAGGCTCTAGAACTCCTAATATTATGTATTTAAACCAAATTGCAACCCATAATCTTAGAATGGGATGTTCTTCCCTTAGGATGATCTTACGGTTTTGAACAATAACTCTTACCATTCCCAAGTATTGAGAGCATCTAAATGAAGATAATTATAAGTGAATTACGTGATTAGCAAGCTCTTGAACCCCTAATATCATGTAATTAACACAAACGGCTACTCATATTCTCGGAATGGGAAGTCCTTCCCTTAGGTTGATCTTATGGTTTTGAACCATAACTCTTTTCAATCCCGAGTTTTAAGAGGATTTAAATGAAGATAATTATAGGTAGATTACGTGATTAGCAAGCTATTCAACTCCAAAGATTATGTAGTTAACCCAAATGGATACCGATAATCTTAGAATGGGAAGTTCTTCCCTTAGGATGATCTTATGGCATTGAAACCATACTCTTCTGATTCCCAAGAATTAAGAGCATCTCAACGAAGTTAATTATGAGTGAATTAGGTAATTAGGAGGCTCTAGAACTCCTAATATTATGTATTTAAACCAAATTGCAACCCATAATCTTAGAATGGGAAGTTCTTCCCTTAGAATGATCTTATGGCATTGAAACTTCTTAATCCCAAGTATTAAGAGCATCTCAACGAAGTTAATTATGAGTTTATTAGGTAATTAGGAGGCTCTTGAACTCCTAATATTATGTATTTAACCGAAATTGCAATCCATAATCTTAGAATGGGAAGTTCTTCCCTTAGGATGATCTTATGGCATTGAAACCATACTCTTCGATTCCCAAGAATTAAGAGCATCTCAACAAAGTTAATTATGAGTGAATTAGGTAATTAGGAGGCTCTAGAACTCCTAATATTATGTATTTAACCGAAATTGCTACCCATAATCTTAGAATGGGAAGTTCTTCCCTTAGGATGATCTTATGGCATTGAAACCGTACTCTTCGATTCCCAAGAATTAAGAGCATCTCAACGAAGTTAATTATGAGTGAATTAGGTAATTAGGGAGGCTCTAGAACTCCTAATATTATGTATTTAAACCAAATTGCTACCCATAATCTTAGAATGGGAAGTACTTCCCTTAGAATGATCTTATGGCATTGAAACTTCTTACCATTCCCAAGTATTAAGAGAATCTAAACGAAGTTAATTATGAGTGAATTAGGTAATTAGGAGGCTCTAGAACTCCTAATACTATGTATTTAACCGAAATTGCAACCCATAATCTTAGAATGGGAAGTTCTTCCCTTAGGATGATCTTATGGCATTGAAACCATACTCTTCTGATTCCCAAGAATTAAGAGCATCTCAACAAAGTTAATTATAAGTGAATTAGGTAATTAGGAGGCTCTAGAACTCCTAATATTATGTATTTAACCGAAATTGCTACCCATAATCTTAGAATGGGAAGTTCTTCCCTTAGGATGATCTTATGGCATTGAAACCGTACTCTTCTCGATTCCCAAG
The DNA here is from genome assembly GCA_014182895.1 of Angophora floribunda. Taxonomy (NCBI): domain Eukaryota; kingdom Viridiplantae; phylum Streptophyta; class Magnoliopsida; order Myrtales; family Myrtaceae; genus Angophora; species Angophora floribunda. Next base: position 41,023 of record JABKBU010000014.1, on the reverse strand, counting down.
AATTAAGAGCATCTCAACGAAGTTAATTATGAGTGAATTAGGTAATTAGGAGGCTCTAGAACTCCTAATATTATGTATTTAAACCAAATTGCTACCCATAATCTTAGAATGGGAAGTTCTTCCCTTAGGGTGATCTTACGGCATTGAACAATAACACTTACCATTCCCAAGTATTAAGAGAATCTAAATGAAGAAAATTATAAGTGAATTACGTGATTAGCAAGCTCTTCAACTCCAAAGATTATGTAATTAACCCAAATGGATACCGATAATCTTAGAATGCGGAAGTTCTTCCCTTAGGATGATCTTATGCATTGAAACCATACTCTTTCGATTCCCAAGAATTAAGAGGATCTCAACGAAGTTAATTATGAGTGAATTAGGTAATTAGGAGGCTCTAAACTCCTAATATTATGTATTTAAACCAAATTGCTACCCATAATCTTAGAATGGGAAGTTCTTCCCTTAGGGTGATCTTACGGCTTTGAACAATAACACTTACCATTCCCAAGTATTAAGAGAATCTAAATGAAGAAAATTATAAGTGAATTACGTGATTAGCAAGCTCTTCAACTCCAAAGATTATGTAATTGACCCAAATGGATACCGATAATCTTAGAATGCGGAAGTTCTTCCCTTAGGATGATCTTATGGCATTGAAACCATACTCTTCTCGATTCCCAAGAATTAAGAGCATCTCAACGAAGTTAATTATGAGTGAATTAGGTAATTAGGAGGCTCTAGAACTCCTAATATTATGTATTTAAACCAAATTGCAACCCATAATCTTAGAATGGGATGTTCTTCCCTTAGAATGATCTTATGGCATTGAAACTTCTTCTCATTCCCAAGTATTAAGACCATCTCGAACGAAGTTAATTATGAGTTTATTAGGTAATTAGGAGGCTCTAGAACTCCTAATACTTATGTATTTAACCGAAATTGCAACCCATAATCTTAGAATGGGAAGTTCTTCCCTTAGGATGATCTTATGGCATTGAAACCATACTCTTCGATTCCCAAGAATTAAGAGCATCTCAACGAAGTTAATTATGAGTGAATTAGGTAATTAGGAGGCTCTAGAACTCCTAATATTATGTATTTAAACCAAATTGCAACCCATAATCTTAGAATGGGAAGTTCTTCCCTTAGAATGATCTTATGGCATTGAAACTTACCATTCCCAAGTATTAAGAGATCTAAATGAAGTTAATTATGAGTGAATTAGGTAATTAGGTGGCTCTTCAGAACTCCTAATATTATGTATTTAAACCAAATTGCAACCCATAATCTTAGAATGGGATGTTCTTCCCTTAGAATGATCATATGGCATTGAAACTTCTGATTCCCAAGAATTAAGAGCATCACAACGAAATTAATTATGAGTGAATTAGGTAATTAGGAGGCTCTAGAACTCCTAATATTATGTATTTAACCGAAATTGCTACCCATAATCTTAGAATGGGAAGTTCTTCCCTTAGGATGATCTTATGGCATTGAACCCTTACTCTTCTCATTCCCAAGTATTAAGAGCATCTCAACGAAGTTAATTATGAGTGAATTAGGTAATTAGAGGCTCTTGAACTCCTAATATTATGTATTTAAACCAAATTGCTACCCATAATCTTAGAATGGGAAGTTCTTCCCTTAGGGTGATCTTACGGCTTTGAACAATAACACTTACCATTCCCAAGTATTAAGAGAATCTAAATGAAGAAAATTATAAGTGAATTACGTGATTAGCAAGCTCTTCAACTCCAAAGATTATGTAATTGACCCAAATGGATACCGATAATCTTAGAATGCGAAGTTCTTCCCTTAGGATGATCTTATGGCATTGAAACCATACTGTTCTGATTCCCAAGAATTAAGAGCATCTCAACGAAGTTAATTATGAGTGAATTAGGTAATTAGGAGGCTCTAGAACTCCTAATATTATGTATTTAACCCAAATTGCTACTCATATTCTTGGAATGGATAGTTCTTCCCTTAGGTTGATCTTATGGTTTTGAACCATAACTCTTATCAATCCCGAGTATTAAGAGGATCTAAATGAAGATAATTATAAGTGAATTACGTGATTAGCAAGCTCTTGAACTGCAAAGATTTTGTAATTAACCCAAATGGCTACCCATAATCTTAGAATGGGAAGTTCTTCCCTTAGGTTGATCTTATGGTTTTGAACCAGAACTCTCATCAATCCCGTGTATTAAGAGGATGTAAATAAAGATAATTATAAGTAGATTACGTGATTAGCAAGCTCTTGAACTGCAAAGATTACGTAATTAACCAAAATGGCTACCCATAATCTTAGAATGGGAAGTTCTTCCCTTAGGATGATCTTATGGCATTGAAACCATACTCTTCTCATTCCCAAGTATTAAGAGCATCTCAATGAATATATTATGAGTGAATTAGGTGATTAGCATGCTCTTGAACTCCTAATATTATGTATTTAACCCAAATTGCTACTCATATTCTTGGAATAATAAGTTCTTCCCTTAGGATGAACTTATGGCATTGAAACCATACTCTTCTGATTCCCAAGTATTAAGAGCATCTCAATGAATATATTATGAGTGAATTGGGTGATTAGCAAACTCTTGAACTCCTAATATTATGTATTTAACCCAAATGGCTACTCATATTCTTGGAATGAGAAATTCTTCCCTTAGGATGATCTTATGGCATTGAACAATAACTCTTACCATTCCCAAGTATTAGGACGGTCTAAATGAAGATAATTATAAGTCAATTACGTGATTAGCAAGGTCTTCAACTCCAAAGATTATGTAATTAACCCAAATGGCTACCCATAATCTTAGAATGGGAAGTTCTTCCCTTAGGTTGATCTTATGGTTTTGAACCATAACTCTTATCAATCCCGAGTATTAAGAGGATGTAAATGAAGATAATTATAAGTAGATTACGTGATTAGCAAGCTCTTGAACTGCAAAGATTATGTAATTAACCAAAATGGCTACCCATAATCTTAGAATGGGAAGTTCTTCCCTTAGGATGATCTTATGGCATTGAAACCATACTCTTCGCATTCCCAAGTATTAAGAGCATCTCAATGAATATATTATGAGTGAATTAGGTGATTAGCATTCTCTTGAACTCCTTATATTATGTATTTAACCCAAATTGCTACTCATATTCTTGGAATAATAAGTTCTTCCCTTAGGATGATCTTATGGGATTCAAACCATACTCTTCGTATTCCCAAGTATTAAGAGCATCTCAATGAATATATTATGAGTGAATTAGGTGATTAGCATGCTCTTGAACTCCTAATATTATGTATTTAACCCAAATTGCTACTCATATTCTTGGAATGGGAAGTTCTTCCCTTAGGTTGATCTTATGGTTTTGAACCATAACTCTTATCAATCCCGAGTATTAAGAGGATGTAAATAAAGATAATTATAAGTAGATTACGTGATTAGCAAGCTCTTCAACTCCAAAGATTATGTAATTAACCCAAACCCATAATCTTAGAATGGGAAGTTCTTCCCTTAGGATGATCTTATGGCATTGAAACCATACTATTCGCTTCCCATCCATTACCCAAGAATTAAGAGGATCTTAATGAAGATAATTATAAGTAAATTATGTGCTTGGCGAGCTCTTGAACTCCTGAGATTAAGTAATTAAGCAAAATGGCGACTCATATTCTTAGAATGGAATATTCTTCCCTTAGGATGATCTTATGGCATTGAAACATCACTTTGATGTTTCAGAAGTATTAAGAGCAACTCAATGAAGATAATTATAAGTGAATTAGATGATTACCAAGCTGTTGAACTCCTAATATTATGTAATTAACCCAAATGACTACACATATTCTTAGAATGGGAAGTTCTTCCCTTAGAATGATCTTATGGCATTAAAACATAGCCCTTATCATTCCCAAGTATTAAGAGCATCTCAATGAAGACAATTATAAGTAAATTGGGTGATTAGCCAGCTCTTGAACTCCTAAGATTATGTAATTAACACTAATGGCTACACATATTCTTACAATGAGAAGTTCCTCCCTTAGGATGATTTTATGGCATTGAACCATTACTCTTCTCATTCCCAAGTATTAAGAGCATCTCAATGAAGTTAGTTATAAGTAAATTGGGTGATTAGCAAGCTCTTGAAATCCTAAGGTTATGTAATTAACACAAATGGCTACTCATATTCATAGAATGGGAAGTTCAACCCATAGGATGATCTTATGGCATGGAACCCTTACTCTAAACTTTCCCTAGTATTAAGAGCATCTCAATGAATATAATTATAAGTAAACTAGGTGATTTGAATTCTCTTGAACTCCAAATATTAAGTAAAGAACCCAAATGGCTACACATATTCTTAAAGTGGGAAGTTCTTTCCTTAGGATGAGCTTATGGCATTAAACCATCACTCTAATCTTTCCCAAGCATTAAGAGGATCTAAATGAAGAAAATTTTATGAAAATTAGGTGATTAGCAAGCTCTTGAACTCCTAAAATTATGTAATTAACCCAAATGGCTACACATATTCTTATATTGAGAAGTTCTTCCCTTAGGATGATCTTATGGCATTGAACCCTTAGTCTTCTCATTCCCAAGTATTAAGAGCATCTCAATGAAGACAATTTTAAGAAAATTAGGTAAGTAGCATGCTCTTGAACAACTAATATTATGTAATTAACGAAAATGTCTACTCATAATCTTAGAATGGGAAGTTCTTCCCTCAGGATGATCTTATGGCGTGAAAGCAACACTCTAATATTTCCGTAGTACTAATAGCATCTAAATGAAGATAATTATAAGTAAATTAGGTGATTAGAAAGCTCTTCAACTCCTGGGATTATGTAATTAACCCAAATGGCGACCATATTCTTAGTATGGGAAGTTCTTCGCTTAGGATGATCTTTTGGCATTGAACCATCACTCTACTCTTTCCCAAGTATTAAGAGGATCTAAATGAATAAAATTATAAGTAAATTACGTGATTAGCAAGCTCTAGAACTCCTATGATTTTGTAATTAACCCAAATGTCAACTCATAAACTTAGAAAGGAAGTTCTTCCCTTAGAGTGATCTTATGGCATTGAAACATTACCTTCTCATTCCCAAATGTTAAGAGCACCTCAACGAAGTTAGTTATAAGTAAATTAGGCGATGAGCAAGCTCTTCAACTATTGAGATTGAGTAATTAAGCCAAATGGCGACTGATATTCTTAAAATGTGAAGTTCATCCCTTAGGATGAACTTATAACATTGAAACCTTACTCTTCCCATTCCCAAGTGCTAAGAGCATCTCAATGAAGTTAGTTATGAGTGAATTAGGTGATTAGAAAGCTCTTGAACTCCTGGGATTATGTAATTAACCCAAATGGCTACTCATATTCTTAGAATGGGAAGTTCTTCGCTTAGGATGATCTTCTGGCATTGAACCATCACTCTACTCTTTCCCAAGTATTAAGAGAATCTAAATGAAGATAATTATAAGTAAATTACGTGATTAGCAAGCTCTTGAACTCCTAAGATCATGTAATTAACCCAAATGTCTACTCATAATCTTAGAAAGGGAAGTTCTTCCCTTAAGGTGATCTTATGGCGTTGAAACATTTCCGTTCTCATTCCCAAATGTTAAGAGCACCTGAATGAAGTTAGTCATAAGTAAATTAGGTGATTAGAAAGGTCTTGATCAATTGAGATTGAGTAATTAAGCCAAATGGCGACTGATATTCTTAGAATGGGATGTTCATCCCTTAGGATGAACTTATAACATTGAAACCTTACTCTTCTCGTTCCCAAGTGTTAACAACATCTCAATGAAGTTAGTTATAAGTAAATTAGGTGATTAGAAAGCTCTTGAACTCCTGGGATTATGTAATTAACCCAAATGGCTACTCATATTCTTAGAATGGGTTGTTCTTCACTTAGGATGATCTTCTGGCATTGAACCATCACTCTACTCTTTCCCAAGTATTAAGAGGATCTAAATGAAGAAAATTATAAGTAAATTACGTGATTAGCAAGCTCTTGAACTCCTATGATTTTGTAATTAACCCAAATGTCTACTCATAAACTTAGAAAGGGAGGTTCTTCCCTTAGAGTGATCTTCTGGCATTGAAACCTTACCCTTCTCTTTCCCAAGTGTTAAGAGCACCTCAACGAAGTTAGTTATAAGTAAATTAGGCGATGAGCAAGCTCTTCAACTCTTGAGATTGAGTAATTAAGCCAAATGACAACTTATATACTTAGAATGGTAAGTTCTTCCCTTAGATGAACTTATGGCATTAAAACCTTACTCTTCTCATTCCCAAGTATTAAGAGCATCTCAATGAAGTTAGTTATAAGTAAATTAGGTGATTAGAATGCTCTTGAACTCCTGGGATTATGTAATTAACCCAAATGGCTACTCATATTCTTAGGATGGGTTGTTCTTCACTTAGGATGATCTTCTATCATTGAACCATCATTCTACTCTTTCCCAAGTATTAAGAGGATTTAAATGAAGTAAATTATAAGTAAATTACGTGATTAGCAAGCTCTAGAACTCCTAAGATCATTTAATTAACCCAAATGTCTACTCATAAACTTAGAAAGGGAGGTTCTTCCCTTAGGGAGATCTTATGGCATTGAAACCTTACCCTTCTCTTTCCCAAGTGTTAAGAGCACCTCAACGAAGTTAGTAAAAGTAAATTAGGCGATAAGTAAGCTCTTCAACTATGGAGATTGAGTAATTAAGCCAAATGGCGACTCATATTCTTAGAATGGGAAGTTCATCCCTTAGGATGAACTTATAACATTGAAACCTTACTCTTCTCATTCCCAAGTGTTAAGAGCATCTCAATGAAGTAAGTTATAAGTGAATTAGGTGATTAGAAAGGTCTTGAACTCCTGGGATTATGTAATTAACCCAAATGGCTACTCATATTCTTAGAATGGGAAGTTCTTCGCTTAGTATGATCTCATAGCGTTGAACCATCACTGTTCTCTTTCCCAGGTATTAAGAGTATCTAAATAAAGATAACTATAGGTAAATTTCGTGATTAGCAAGATGTTGAACTCCTAGGATTATGTAATTAACCCAAATGTCTACTCATAAACTTAGAAAGGGAAGTTCTTCCCTTAGAGTGATCTTATGGCATTGAAACCTTACCCTTCTCATTCCCAAGTGTTAAGAGCACCTCAACGAAGTTAGTTATAAGTAAATTAGGCGATGAGCACGCTGTTCATTTTTTGAGATTGAGTAATTAAGCCAAATGACAACACATATTCTTAGAATAGTAAGAGATGAACTTATGGCATTCAAACCTTACTCTTCTCATTCCCAAGTATTAAGAGCATCTCAATGAAGTTAGTTATAAGTAAATTAGGTGATTAGAATGCTCTTGAACTCCTGGGATTATGTAATTAACTCAAATGGCTACTCATATTCTTAGGATGGGAAGTTCTTCGCTTAGGATGATCTTCTGGCATTGAACCATCACTCTACTCTTTCCCAAGTATTAAGAGGATCTAAATGAAGAAAATTATAAGTAAATTACGTGATTAGCAAGCTCTTGAACTCCTAAGATCATGTAATTAACCCAAATGTCTACTCATAATCTTAGAAAGGGAAGTTCTTCCCTTAAGGTGATCTTATGGCGTTGAAACATTTCCCTTCTCATTCCCAAGTGTTAAGAGCACCTCAACGAAGTTAGTTATAAGTAAATTAGGCGATGAGAAGGCTCTTCAACTCTTGAGATTGAGTAATTAACCCAAATGACAACTCATATTCTTAGAATGGTAAGTTCATCCCTTAGATGAACTTATGGCATTTCAAACCTTACTCTTCTCATTCCCAAGTATTAAGAGCATCTCAATGAAGTTAGTTATGAGTGAATTAGGTGATTAGAAAGCTCTTGAACACCTGGGATTATGTAATTAACCCAAATGGTTACTCATATTCTTAGAATGGGAAGTTCTTCGCTTATGATGATCTTTTGGCATTGAACCATCACTCTACTCTTTCCTAAGTATTAAGAGAATCTAAAAGAAGATAATTATAAGTAAATTACGTGATTAGCAACCTCTTGAACTCCACAGATCATGTAATTAACCCAATTGTCTACTCATAATCTTAGAACGGGATGTTCTTCCCTTAAGGGATCTTATGGCGTTGAAACATTTCCTTCTCATTCCCAAGTGTTAAGAGCACCTCAACGAAGTTAGTTATAAGTAAATTAGGCGATTAGAAGGCTCTTCAACTCTTGAGATTGAGTAATTAACCCAAATTTCTACCCATAATCTTAGAAAGGGAAGTTCTTCCTTAAGGTGATCTTATGGCATTGAAACCTTACCTTTCTCATTCCCAAGTGTTAAGAGCACCGCAACGAAGTTAATTATAAGTAAATTAGGGGATGAGCAAGCTCTTCATCTCTTGAGATTGAGTAATTAAGCCAAATGGCGACTCATATTCTTAGAATGGGAAGTTCTTCCCATAAGATGATCTTGTGGCATTCAAACCTTACTCTTTTCACTCCCAAGTATTAAGAGCAGCTCAATGAAGTTAATTGTAAGTAAATTATGTGATTAGAATGCTCTTAACTCCTGGGATTATGTAATTAACTCAAATGGCTACTCATATTCTTAGAATGGGAAGTTCTTCGCTTAGGATGATCTTTTGGCATTGAACCATCACTCTACTCTTTCCCAAGTATTAAGAGAATCTAAATGAAGATAATTATAAGTAAATTACGTGATTAGCAAGCTCTTGAACTCCTAAGATCATGTAATTAACCCAAATGTCTACTCATAATCTTAGAAAGGGAAGTTCTTCCCTTAAGGTGATCTTATGGCGTTGAAACATTTCCCTTCTCATTCCCAAGTGTTAATAGCACTTCAACGAAGTTAGTTATAAGTAAATTAGGCGATGAGCAGGCTCTTCAACTCTTTAGATTGAGTAATTAAGCCAAATGACAACTCATATTCTTAGAATGGTAAGGGATGAACTTATGGCATTAAAACCTTACTTTTCTCATTCCCAAGTGTTAAGAGCATCTCAATGAAGTTTGTTATAAGTGAATTAGGTGATTAGAAAGGTCTTGAACTCCTGCGATTCTGTAATTAACCCAAATGGCTACTCATATTCTTAGAATGGGAAGTTCTTCGCTTAGGATGATTTTCTGGCGTTGAACCATCACTCTACTCTTTCCCAAGTATTAAGAGCATCTAAATGAAGAAAATTATAAGTAAATTACGTGATTAGCAAGCTCTTGAACTCCTATGATGTAGTAATTAACCCAAATGTCTACTCATAAACTTAGAAAGGGAAGTTCTTCCCTTAGAGTGATCTTATGGCATTGAAACCTTACCCTTCTCATTCCCAAGTGTTAAGAGCACCTCAACGAAGTTAGTTATAAGTAAATTAGGCGATGAGCAAGCTCTTCATCTCTTGAGATTGAGTAATTAAGCCAAATGACAACTCATATTCTTAGAATAGTAAGAGATGAACTTATGGCATTCAAACCTTACTCTTCTCATTCCCAAGTATTAAGAGCATCTCAATGAAGTTAGTTATAAGTAAATTAGGTGATTAGAATGCTCTTGAACTCCTATGGGATTATGTAATTAACCCAAATGGCTACTCATATTCTTAGAATGGGAAGTTCTTCAAATGATCTTTTGGCATTGAACCATCATAAGTATTAAGAGAATCTAAATGAAGAAAATTATAAGTAAATTACGTGATTAGCAAGCTCTTCTCCTAAGATTATGTAATTAACCCAAATGTCTACTCATAAACTTAGAAAGGGAAGTTCTTCCCTTAGAGTGATCTTATGGCATTGAAACCTTACCCTTCTCATTCCCAAGTGTTAAGAGCACCTCAACGAAGTTAGTTATAAGTAAATTAGGTCATGAGCAAGCTCTTCATCTCTTGAGATTGAGTTATTAAGCCAAATGACAACTCATATTCTTAGAATAGTAAGAGATGAACTTATGGCATTCAAACCTTACTCTTCTCATTCCCAAGTATTAAGAGCATCTCAATGAAGTTAGTTATAAGTAAATTAGGTGATTAGAATGCTCTTGAACTCCTGGGATTATGTAATTAACCCAAATGGCTACTCATATTCTTAGAATGGGAAGTTCTTCGCTTAGGATGATCTTCTGGCATTGAACCATCACTCTACTCTTTCCCAAGTATTAAGAGGATCTAAATGAAGAAAATTATAAGTAAATTACGTGATTAGCAAGCTCTTGAATTCCTAAGATCATGTAATTAACCCAAATCACTAATCATAATCTTAGAAAGGGAAGTTCTTCCCTTAAGGTGATCTTATGGCGTTGAAACATTTCCCTTCTCATTCCCAAGTGTTAAGAGCACCTCAACGAAGTTAGTTATAAGTAAATTAGGCGATGAGAAGGCTCTTCAACTCTTGAGATTGAGTAATTAACCCAAATGACAACTCATATTCTTAGAATGGTAAGGGATGAACTTATGGCATTTCAAACCTTACTCTTCTCATTCCCAAGTATTAAGAGCATCTCAATGAAGTTAGTTATAAGTAAATTAGGTGATTAGAATGCTCTTGAACTCCTGGGATTATGTAATTAACTCAAATGGCTACTCATATTCTTAGAATGGGAAGTTCTTCGCTTATGATGATCTTTTGGCATTGAACCATCACTCTACTCTTTCCCAAGTATTAAGAGGATCTAAATGAAGAAAATTATAAGTAAATTACGTGATTAGCAAGCTCTTGAACTCCTAAGATCATGTAATTAACCCAAATGTCTACTCATAATCTTAGAAAGGGAAGTTCTTCCCTTAAGGTGATCTTATGGCGTTGAAACATTTCCCTTCTCATTCCCAAGTATTAAGAGCATCTCAATGAAGTTAGTTATAAGTAAATTAGGTGATTAGAATGCTCTTCAACTCTTGAGATTGAGTAATTAACCCAAATTTCTACCCATAATCTTAGCAAGGGAAGTTCTTCCATTAAGGTGATCTTATGGCATTGAAACCTTACCTTTCTCATTCCCAAGTGTTAAGAGCACCGCAATGAAGTTAGTTATAAGTAAATTAGGCGATGAGCAAGCTCTTCATCTCTTCAGATTGAGTAATTAAGCCAAATCACAACGCATATTCTAAGAAAAGTAAGAGGTGAACTTATGGCATTCAAACCTTACTCTTCTCATTCCCAAGTATTAAGAGCATCTCAATGAAGTTAGTTATAAGTAAATTAGGTGATTAGAATGCTCTTGAACTCCTGGGATTATGTAATTAATTCAAATGGCTATTGATATTCTTACATTGGGAAGTTCTTCGCTTCTGATGATCTTTTGGCATTGAACCATCACTCTACTCTTTCCCAAGTATTAAGAGAATCTAAATGAAGATAATTAAAGGTAAATTACGTGATTAGCAAGCTCTTGAACTCCTAAGATCATGTAATTAACCCAAATGTCTACTCATAATCTTAGAAAGGGAAGTTCTTCCCTTAAGGTGATCTTATGGCGTTGAAACGTTTCCCTTCTCATTCCCAAGTGTTAAGAGCACCTCAACGAAGTTAGTTATAAGTAAATTAGGCGATGAGAAGGCTCTTCAACTCTTGAGATTGAGTAATTAACCCAAATTTCTACCCATAATCTTAGAAAGGGAAGTTCTTCCATTAAGGTGATCTTATGGCATTGAAACCTTACCTTTCTCATTCCCAAGTGTTAAGAGCACCGCAATGAAGTTAGTTATAAGTAAATTAGGCGATGAGCAAGCTCTTCATCTCTTCAGATTGAGTAATTAAGCCAAATCACAACGCATATTCTAAGAAAAGTAAGAGGTGAACTTATGGCATTCAAACCTTACTCTTCTCATTCCCAAGTATTAAGAGCATCTCAATGAAGATAGTTATAATTAAATTAGGTGATTAGAATGCTCTTGAACTCCTGGGATTATGTAATTAACTCAAATGGCTACTGATATTCTTAGCATGGGAAGTTCTTCGCTTCTGATCATCTTTTGGCATTGAACCATCACTCTACTCTTTCCCAAGTATTAAGAGAATCTAAATGAAGATAATTAAAGGTAAATTACGTGATTAGCAAGCTCTTGAACTCCTAACATCATGTAATTAACCCAAATGTCTACTCATAATCTTAGAAAGGGAAGTTCTTCCCTTAAGGTGATCTTATGGCGTTGAAACATTTCCCTTCTCATTCCCAAGTGTTAATAGCACTTCAACGAAGTTAGTTATAAGTAAATTAGGCGATGAGCAGGCTCTTCAACTCTTTAGATTGAGTAATTAAGCCAAATGACAAATCATATTCTTAGAATGGTAAGGGATGAACTTATGGCATTAAAACCTTACTTTTCTCATTCCCAAGTGTTAAGAGCATCTCAATGAAGTTTGTTATAAGTGAATTAGGTGATTAGAAAGGTCTTCAACTCCTGGGATTCTGTAATTAAACCAAATGGCTGCTCATATTCTTAGAATGGGAAGTTTTTCGCTTAGGATCATCTTCTGGCATTGAACCATCACTCTACTCTTTCCCAAGTATTAAGAGGATCTAAATGAAGAAAATTATAAGTAAATTACGTGATTAGCAAGCTCTTGAACTCCGAAGATCATGTAAATAACCCAAATGACTAGTCATAATCTTAGAAAGGGAAGTTCTTCCCTTAAGGTGATCTTATGGCGTTGAAACATTTCCCTTCTAATTCCCAAGTGTTAAGAGCACCTCAACGAAGTTAGTTATAAGTAAATTAGGCGATGAGAAGGCTCTTCAACTCTTGAGATTGAGTAATTAACCCAAATGACAACTCATATTCTTAGAATGGTAAGGGATGAACTTATGGCATTTCAAACCTTACTCTTCTCATTCCCAAGTATTAAGAGCATCTCAATGAAGTTAGTTATAAGTAAATTAGGTGATTAGAATGCTCTTGAACTCCTGGGATTATGTAATTAACTCAAATGGCTACTGATATTCTTAGCATGGGAAGTTCTTCGCTTATGATGATCTTTTGGCATTGAACCATCACTCTACTCTTTCCCAAGTATTAAGAGAATCTAAATGAAGATAATTAAAGGTAAATTACGTGATTAGCAAGCTCTTGAACTCCTAAGATCATGTAATTAACCCAAATGTCTACTCATAATCTTTGAAAGGGAAGTTCTTCCCTTAAGGTGATCTTATGGCGTTGAAACATTTCCCTTCTCATTCCCAACTGTTAAGAGCACCTCAACGAAGTTAGTTATAAGTAAATTAGGCAATAAGAAGGCTCTTCAACTCTTGAGATTGAGTAATTAAGCGAAATGACAACTCATATTCTTAGAATGGTAAGGGATGAACTTATGGTAGTTGAAACCTTACTCTTCTCATTCCCAAGTATCAAGAGCATCTCAATGAAGTTAGTTATAAGTAAATTAGGTGATTAGAATGCTCTTGAACTCCTGGGATTATGTAATTAACTCAAACGGCTACTCATATTCTTAGAATGGGAAGTTCTTCGCTTAGATGATCTTTTGGCATTGAACCATCACTCTACTCTTTCCCAAGTTTTAAGAGAATCTAAATGAAGATAATTATAGGTAAATTACGTGATTAGCAAGCTCTTGAACTCCTAAGATCATGTAATTAACCCAAATGTCTACTCATAATCTTAGAAAGGGAAGTTCTTCCCTTAAGTTGATCATATGGTGTTGAAACATTACCCTTCTCATTCCCAAGTGTTAAGAGCACCTCAACGAAGTTAGTTATAAGTAAATTAGGCGATGAGCAGGCTCTTCAACTCTTGAGATAGAGTAATTAAAGCTTCAAATGATCTTATGGCATTGAAACCTTACCTTTCTCATATTCTTAGAATGGTAAATTAGGCGATTCATCTCTTAGAGATGAACTTATGGCATTGAAACCTTACTCTTCTCATTCCCAAGTATTAAGAGCATCTCAATGAAGTTAGTTATAAGTAAATTAGGTGATTCGAATGCACTTGAACTCCTGGGATTATGTAATTAACCAAATGGCTACTCATATTCTTAGAATGGGAAGTTCTTCGCTTAGATGATCTTTTGGCATTGAACCATCACTCTACTCTTTCCCAAGTATTAAGAGAATCTAAATGAAGATAATTATAAGTAAATTACGTGATTAGCAAGCTCTTGAACTCCTAAGATCATGTAATTAACCCAAATGTCTACTCATAATCTTAGAAAGGGAAGTTCTTCCCTTAAGGTGATCTTATGGCGTTGAAACATTTCCCTTCTCATTCCCAAGTGTTAAGAGCACCTCAACGAAGTTAGTTATAAGTAAATTAGGCGATTAGCAAGGCTCTTCAACTCTTTAGATTGAGTAATTAAGCCAAATGACAACTCATATTCTTAGAATGGTAAGGGATGAACTTATGGCATTAAAACCTTACTTTTCTCATTCCCAAGTGTTAAGAGCATCTCAATGAAGTTAGTTATAAGTGAATTAGGTGATTAGAAAGCTCTTGAACTCCTGGGATTATGTAATTAACCCAAATGGCTACTCATATTCTTAGAATGGGAAGTTCTTCGCTTATGATGATCTTTGGCATTGAACCATCACTCTACTCTTTCCCAAGTGTTAAGAGAATCTAAATGAAGATAATTATAAGTAAATTACGTGATTAGCAAGCTCTTGAACTCCTAAGATCATGTAATTAACCCAAATGTCTACTCATAATCTCAGAAAGGGAAGTTCTTCCCTTAGAGTGATCTTATGGCATTGAAACATTACCCTTCTCATTCCCAAGTGTTAAGAGCACCTCAACGAAGTTAGTTATAAGTAAATTAGGCGATGAGCACGCTCTTCAACTCTTGAGATTGAGTAATTAAGCCAAATGACAACTCATATTCTTAGAATGGTTAGAGATAAACTTATGGCATTAAACCTTACTCTTCTCATTCCCAAGTATTAAGAGCATCTCAATGAAGTTAGTTATAAGTAAATTAGGTGATTAGAATGCTCTTGAACTCCTGGGATTATGTAATTAACCCAAATGGCTACTCATATTCTTAGAATGGGAAGTTCTTCGCTTAGATGATCTTTTGGCATTGAACCATCACTCTACTCTTTCCCAAGTATTAAGAGAATCTAAATGAAGATAATTATAAGTAAATTACGTGATTAGCAAGCTCTTGAACTCCTAAGATCATGTAATTAACCCAAATGTCTACTCATAATCTTAGAAAGGGAAGTTCTTCCCTTAAGGTGATCTTATGGCATTGAAACATTACCTTCTCATTCCCAAGTGTTAAGAGCACCTCAACGAAGTTAGTTATAAGTAAATTAGG
Source organism: Angophora floribunda (assembly GCA_014182895.1). Lineage (NCBI taxonomy): Eukaryota > Viridiplantae > Streptophyta > Magnoliopsida > Myrtales > Myrtaceae > Angophora > Angophora floribunda. The sequence continues at coordinate 25,735 of JABKBU010000014.1, read as the reverse complement.
CGATGAGCAAGGCTCTTCAACTCTTGAGATTGAGTAATTAACCAAAATGGCAATTCATATTCTTAGAATGGGAAGTTCTTGCCTTAGGATAATCTTATGGCATTGAAACATTACTCTTCTCAATGAAGTTAGTTATGAGTAAATTGGGTGATTAGTATGCTTTTGAACTCCTGGGATTATGTAATTAACCCAAATGGCTACTCATATTCTTAGAATGGGAAGTTCTTCGCTTAGATGATCTTTTGGCATTGAACCATCACTCTACTCTTTCCCATGTATTAAGAGAATCTAAATGAAGATAATTAAAGGTAAATTACGTGATTAGCAAGCTCTTGAACTCCTAAGATCATTTAATTAACCCAAATGTCTACTCATAAACTTAGAAAGGGAGGTTCTTCCCTTAGAGTTATCTTATGGCATTGAAACCTTACCCTTCTCTTTCCCAAGTGTTAAGAGCTCCTCAACGAAGTTAGTTATAAGTAAATTAGGCGATGAGCAAGTTCTTCAACTCACGAGATTGAGTAATTAAGCCAAATGACAACTCATATTCTTAGAATAGTAAGAGATGAACTTATGGCATTCAAACCTTACTCTTCTCATTCCCAAGTATTAAGAGCATCTCAATGAAGTTAGTTATAAGTAAATTAGGTGATTAGAATGCTCTTGAACTCCTGGGATTATGTAATTAACCCAAATGGCTACTCATTTCTTAGAATGGGAAGTTCTTCGCTTAGGATGATCTTTTGGCATTGAACCATCACTCTACTCTTTCCCAAGTATTAAGAGAATCTAAATGAATTATAAGTTATAAGTAAATTACGTGATTAGCAAGCTCTTGAACTCCTAAGATCATGTAATAACCCAAATGTCTACTCATAATCTTAGAAAGGAAGTTCTTCCCTTAAGGTGATCTTATGGCATTGAAACATTACCCTTCTCATTCCCAAGTGTTAAGAGCACCTCAATGAAGTTAGTTATAAGTAAATTAGGCGATGAGCAAGCTCTTCAACTCTTGAGATTGAGTAATTAAGCCAAATGACAACTCATATTCTTAGAATGGGAAGTAAGAGGGATGTACTTATGGTAGTTGAAACCTTACTCTTCTCATTCCCAAGTATCAAGAGCATCTCAATGAAGTTAGTTATAAGTAAATTAGGTGATTAGAATGCACTTGAACTCTTGGGATTATGGAATTAACCCAAATGGCTACTCATATTCTTAGAATGGGATGTTCTTCCCTTAGGATGATCTTCCCAAGTATTAAGAGAATGGCATTGAACCATCACTCTACTCTTTCCCAAGTATTAAGAGAATCTAAATGAAGAAAAATTATAAGTAAATTACGTGATTAGCAAGCTCTTGAACTCCTAAGATCATGTAATTAACCCAAATGTCTACTCATAATCTTAGAAAGGGAAGTTCTTCCCTTAAGGTGATCTTATGGCGTTGAAACATTTCCCTTCTCATTCCCAAGTGTTAAGAGCACCTCAACGAAGTTAGTTATAAGTAAATTAGGCGATGAGAAGGCTCTTCAACTCTTGAGATTGAGTAATTAACCCAAATGACAACTCATATTCTTAGAATGGTAAGTTCATCCCTTAGGATGAACTTATGGCATTGAAAACCTTACTCTTCTCATTCCCAAGTATTAAGAGCATCTCAATGAAGTTAGTTATAAGTAAATTAGGTGATTAGAATGCTCTTGAACTCCTGGGATTATGTAATTAACTCAAATGGCTACTCATATTCTTAGAATGGCAAGTTCTTCGCTTAGGCTGATATTCTGGCATTGAACCATCACTCTACTCTTTCCCAAGTATTAAGAGAATCTAAAAGAAGATAATTACAAGTAAATTACGTGATTAGCAACCTCTTGAACTCCACAGATCATGTAATTAACCCAAATGTCTACTCGTAATCTGAGAAAGCGAAGTTCGTCCCTTAAGGTGATCTTATGGCGTTGAAACATTTCCCTTCTCATTCCCAAGTGTTAAGAGCACCTCAACGAAGTTAGTTATAAGTAAATTAGGCGATTAGAAGGCTCTTGAACTCTTGAGATTGAGTAATTAAGCCAAATGACTACTCATATTCTTAGAATGGGAAGTTCTTCCAGGGATGAACTTATGGCATTGAAACCTTTCTCTTCTCATTCCCAAGTGTTAAGAGCATCTCAATGAAGTTAGTTATAAGTCAATTAGGTGATTAGAAAGGTCTTGAACTCCTGGGATTATGTAATTAACCCAAATGGCTACTCATATTCTTAGAATGGGAAGTTCTTCGCTTAGGATGATCTTCTGGCATTGAACCATCACTCTACTCTTTCCCAAGTATTAAGAGAATCTAAATGAAGATAATTATAAGTAAATTACGTGATTAGCAAGCTCTTGAACTCCTAAGATCATGTAATTAACCCAAATGGCTACTCATAATCTTAGAAAGGGAAGTTCTTCCCTTAAGGTGATCTTATGGCATTGAAACATTTCACTTCTCATTCCCAAGTGTTAAGAGCACCTAAATGAAGATAATTATAAGTAAATTAGGTCATTAGCAAACTCTTGAACTCCTGAGATTAAGTAGTTAACCCAAATGGCAACTCATATTCTTATAATGGGAAGTTCTTCCCTTAGGATGATTTTATGGCATTGAAACCTTACTCTTCTCATTCCCAAGTATTAAGAGCATCTCAATGAAGTTAGTTATAAGTAAATTACGTGATTAGCAAGCTCTTGAACTCCTGGGATTATGTAATTAACCCAAATGGCTACTCATATTCTTAGAATGGGAAGTTTTTCGCTTATGATGATCTTTTGGCATTGAACCATCACTCTACTCTTTCCCAAGTATTAAGAGAATCTAAATGAAAATAATTATAAGTAAATTGCGTGATTAGCAAGCTCTTGAACTCCTAAGATCATGTAATTAACCCAAATGTCTACTCATAATCTTAGAAAGGGAAGTTCTTCCCTTAGGGAGATCTTATGGCATTGAAACCTTACCCTTCTCATTCCCAAGTGTTAAGAGCACCTCAACGAAGTTAGTTATAAGTAAATTAGGCGATGAGCAAGCTCTTCAACTCTTGAGATTGAGTAATTAAGCCAAATGACAACTTATATACTTAGAATGGTAAGGGATGAACTTATGGCATTAAACCTTACTCTTCTCATTCCCAAGTATTAAGAGCATCTCAATGAAGTTAGTTATAAGTAAATTAGGTGATTAGAATGCTCTTGAACTCCTGGGATTATGTAATTAACCAAATGGCTACTCATATTCTTAGAATGGGAAGTTCTTCGCTTAGGATGATCTTAGGCATTGAACCATAACTCTACTCTTTCCCAAGTATTAAGAGGATCCAAATGAAGAAAATTATAAGTAAATTACGTGATTAGCAAGCTCTTGAACTCCTAAGATCATGTAATTAACCCAAATGTCTACTCATAATCTTAGAAAGGGAAGTTCTTCCCTTAAGGTCATCTTATGGCCTTGAAACATTACCCTTCTCATTCCCAAGTGTTAACAGCACCTCAACGAAGTTAGTTATAAGTAAATTAGGCGATGAGCAAGCTCTTCAACTCTTGAGATTGAGTAATTAAGCCAAATGACAACTCATATTCTTAGAATGGTAAGGGATGAACTTATGGCATTAAAACCTTACTCTTCTCATTCCCAAGTATTAAGAGCATCTCAATGAAGTTAGTTATAAGTAAATTAGGTGATTAGAATGCTCTTGAACTCCTGGGATTATGTAATTAACCCAAATGGCTACTCATATTCTTAGAATGGGAAGTTCTTCGCTTAGGATGATCTTCTGGCATTGAACCATCACTCTACTCTTTCCCAAGTATTAAGAGAATCTAAATGAATAAAATTATAAGTAAATTACGTGATTAGCAAGCTCTTGAACTCCTAAGATCATGTAATTAACCCAAATGTCTACTCATAATCTTAGAAAGGGAAGTTCTTCCCTTAAGGTGATCTTATGGCGTTGAAACATTTCCCTTCTCATTCCCAAGTGTTAAGAGCACCTCAACGAAGTTAGTTATAAGTAAATTAGGCGATGAGCAGGCTCTTCAACTCTTGAGATAGAGTAATTAAGCCAAATGACAACTCATATTCTTAGAATGGTAAGTTCAGGGATGAACTTATGGCATTTCAAACCTTACTCTTCTCATTCCCAAGTATTAAGACAATCTCAATGAAGTTAGTTATAAGTAAATTAGGTGATTAGAATGCTCTTGAACTCCTGGGATTATGTAATTAACTCAAATGGCTACTCATATTCTTAGAATGGGAAGTTCTTCGCTTAGATGATCTTTTGGCATTGAACCATCACTCTACTCTTTCCCAAGTATTAAGAGAATCTAAATGAAGATAATTATAAGTAAATTACGTGATTAGCAAGCTCTTGAACTCCTAAGATCATGTAATTAACCCAAATGTCTACTCATAATCTTAGAAAGGGAAGTTCTTCCCTTAAGGTGATCTTATGGCGTTGAAACATTTCCCTTCTCATTCCCAAGTGTTAAGAGCACCTCAACGAAGTTAGTTATAAGTAAATTAGGTGATTAGAAAGGTCTTGAACTCCTGGGATTATGTAATTAACCCAAATGGCTACCCATAATCTTAGAATGGGAAGTTCTTCCATTAAGGTGATCTTATGGCATTGAAACCTTACCTTTCTCATTCCCAAGTGTTAAGAGCATCTCAATGAAGTTAGTTATAAGTAAATTAGGTGATTAGAATGCTCTTCAACTCTTGAGATTGAGTAATTAACCCAAATCACAATGCATATTCTTAGAATAGTAAGAGGTGAACTTATGGCATTCAAACCTTACTCTTCTCATTCCCAAGTATTAAGAGCATCTCAATGAAGTTAGTTATAAGTAAATTAGGTGATTAGAATGCTCTTGAACTCCTGGGATTATGTAATTAACTCAAATGGCTACTGATATTCTTAGCATGAGAAGTTCTTCCCTTATGATGATCTTTTGGCATTGAACCATCACTCTACTCTTTCCCAATAATTAAGAGAATCTAAATGAAGATAATTAAAGGTAAATTACGTGATTAGCAAGCTCTTGAACTCCTAAGATCATGTAATTAACCCAAATGTCTACTCATAATCTTAGAAAGGGAAGTTCTTCCCTTAAGGTGATCTTATGGCGTTGAAACATTTCCCTTCTCATTCCCAAGTGTTAAGAGCACCTCAACGAAGTTAGTTATAAGTAAATTAGGCGATGAGCAGGCTCTTCAACTCTTGAGATTGAGTAATTAAGCCAAATGACAACTCATATTCTTGGAATGGTAAGGGATGAACTTATGGCATTAAAACCATAGTCTTCTCATTCCCAAGTATTAAGAGCATCCCAATGAAGTTAGTTATATGTGAATTAGGTGATTAGAAAGGTCTTGAACTCCTGGGATTGTGTAATTAACCTAAATGGCTACTCATATTCTTAGAATGGGAAGTTCTTTGCTTAGGATGATCTTCTGGCATTGAACCATCACTCTACTCTTTCCCAAGTATTAAGAGAATCTAAATGAATAAAATTATAAGTAAATTACGTGATTAGCAAGCTCTTGAACTCCTAAGATCATGTAATTAACCCAAATGTCTACTCATAAACTTAGAAAGGGAAGTTCTTCCCTTAGAGTGATCTTATGGCATTGAAACATTACCCTTCTCATTCCCAAGTGTTAAGAGCACCTCAACGAAGTTAGTTATAAGTAAATTAGGCGATGAGCAAGGCTCTTCAACTCTTGAGATTGAGTAATTAAGCCAAATGACAACTCATATTCTTAGAATGGTAAGTTCTTCCTTTAGATGAACTTATGGCATTTCAAACCTTACTCTTCTCATTCCCAAGTATTAAGAGCATCTCAATGAAGTTAGTTATAAGTAAATTAGGTGATTCGAATGCACTTGAACTCTTGGGATTATGGAATTAACCCAAATGGCTACTCATATTCTTAGGATGGGTTGTTCTTCACTTAGGATGATCTTCTGGCATTGAACCATCACTCTACTCTTTCCCAAGTATTAAGAGAATCTAAATGAAGATAATTATAAGTAAATTACGTGATTAGCAAGCTCTTGAACTCCTAAGATCATGTAATTAACCCAAATGTCTACTCATAATCTTAGAAAGGGAAGTTCTTCCCTTAGGTGATCTTATGGCTGAAACATTACCCTTCTCATTCCCAAGTGTTAAGAGCACCTCAACGAAGTTAGTTATAAGTAAATTAGGCGATGAGCAAGCTCTTCAACTCTTTTGAGATTGAGTAATTAAGCCAAATGACAACTCATATTCTTAGAATGGTAAGTTCATGAACTTATGGCATTAAAACCTTACTCTTCTCATTCCCAAGTATTAAGAGCATCTCAATGAAGTTAGTTATAAGTAAATTAGGTGATTAGAATGCTCTTGAACTCCTGGGATTATGTAATTAACCCAAATGGCTACTCATATTCTTAGAATGGGAAGTTCTTCGCTTAGGATGATCTTCTGGCATTGAACCATCACTCTACTCTTTCCCAAGTATTAAGAGGATCTAAATGAAGAAAATTATAAGTAAATTACGTGATTAGCAAGCTCTTGAACTCCTAAGATCATGTAATTAACCCAAATGTCTACTCATAATCTTAGAAAGGGAAGTTCTTCCCTTAGGTGATCTTATGGCGTTGAAACATTTCCCTTCTCATTCCCAAGTGTTAAGAGCACCTCAACGAAGTTAGTTATAAGTAAATTAGGCGATGAGCAAGGCTCTTCAACTCTTGAGATTGAGTAATTAACCCAAATGACAACTCATATTCTTAGAATGGGAAGTTCATGAACTTATGGCATTTCAAACCTTACTCTTCTCATTCCCAAGTATTAAGAGCATCTCAATGAAGTTAGTTATAAGTAAATTAGGTGATTAGAATGCTCTTGAACTCCTGGGATTATGTAATTAACTCAAATGGCTACTCATATTCTTAGAATGGGAAGTTCTTCGCTTAGGATGATCTTTTGGCATTGAACCATCACTCTACTCTTTCCCAAGTATTAAGAGAATCTAAATGAAGATAATTATAAGTAAATTACGTGATTAGCAAGCTCTTGAACTCCTAAGATCATGTAATTAACCCAAATGTCTACTCATAATCTTAGAAAGGGAAGTTCTTCCCTTAAGGTGATCTTATGGCGTTGAAACATTTCCCTTCTCATTCCCAAGTTTAAGAGCACCTAAATGAAGTTAGTTATAAGTAAATTAGGTGATTAGAAGCTCTTCACTCTTGAGATTAGTAATTAACCCAAATGGCTACCCATAATCTTAGAAAGGGAAGTTCTTCCATTAGAGGATGATCTTATGGCATTGAAACCTTACCTTTCTCATTCCCAAGTGTTAAGAGCATCTCAATGAAGATTAGTTATAAGTAAATTAGGTGATTTGCAAGCTCTTCAACTCTTGGAGATTGAGTAATTAAGCCAAATGGCAACTCATAATCTTGGAATGGGAAGTTCTTCCCTTAGGGTGTTGATCTTATGGCATTAAAACCTTACTCTTCCCATTCCTAAGTATTCAGAGCATCTCAATGAAGTTAGTTATTAGTAAATTAAGTGATTAGCAAGCTCTTGAACTCCTGTGATTATGTAATCAACCAAAATGGCTAATCATATTCTTAGAATGAGAAGTTCTACTCTTAGCATGATCTTATGGCATTGAACCATCACTCTAATCTTTCCCAAGTATTAAGAGAATCTAAATGAAGATAATTATAAGTAAATTACGTGATTAGCAAGCTCTTGAACTCCTAAGATCATGTAATTAACCCAAATGTCTACTCATAATCTTAGAAAGGGAAGTTCTTCCCTTAGGTGATCTTATGGCGTTGAAACATTTCCCTTCTCATTCCCAAGTGTTAAGAGCACCTCAACTCTTGAAGATAATTATAAGTAAATTAGGTGATTAGAAGGCTCTTCAACTCTTGAGATTGAGTAATTAAGCCAAATGGCGACTCATATTCTTAGAATGGGAAGTTCATCCCTTAGGATGAACTTATGGCATTGAAACCTTACTCTTCTCATTCCCAAGTATTAAGAGCATCTCAATGAAGTTAGTTATAAGTATATTACGTGATTAGCAAGCTCTTGAACTCCTAAGATCATGTAATTAACCCAAATGTCTACTCATAATCTTAGAAAGGGAAGTTCTTCCCTTAGAATGATCTTTTGGCATTGAACCATCACTCTACTCTTTCCCAAGTATTAAGAGAATCTAAATGAAGATAATTATAAGTAAATTACGTGATTAGCAAGCTCTTGAACTCCTAAGATCATGTAATTAACCCAAATGTCTACTCATAATCTTAGAAAGGGAAGTTCTTCCCTTAAGGTGATCTTATGGCTTTGAAACATTTCCCTTCTCATTCCCAAGTGTTAATAGCACTTCAACGAAGTTAGTTATAAGTAAATTAGGCGATGAGCAGGGTCTTCAACTCTTTAGATTGAGTAATTAAGCCAAATGACAACTCATATTCTTAGAATGGTAAGGATGAACTTATGGCTTTAAAACCTTACTCTTCTCATTCCCAAGTCTTAAGAGCATCTCAATAAAGTTAATTATTAGTGAATTAGGTGATTAGATGGCTCTTGAACTCCTAATATTATGTATTTAACCCAAATGGCTATTCATATTCTTGCAATGGGTAGTTCTTCGCTTAGGATGATTTTCTGGCGTTGAACCATCACTCTACTCTTTCCCAAATATTAAGAGCATCTAAATGAAGAAAATTATAAGTAAATTACGTGATTAGCAAGCTCTTGAACTCCTAAGATCATGTAATTAACCCAAATGTCTACTCATAATCTTAGAAAGGGAAGTTCTTCCCTTAGAGTGATCTTATGGCATTGAAACCTTACCCTTCTCATTCCCAAGTGTTAAGAGCACCTCAACGAAGTTAGTTATAAGTAAATTAGGTGATTAGCAAGCTCTTCAACTCTTGAGATTGAGTAATTAAGCCAAATGACAACTCATATTCTTAGAATGGGAAGTAAGGATGAACTTATGGCATTGAAACCTTACTCTTCTCATTCCCAAGTATTAAGAGCATCTCAATGAAGTTAGTTATAAGTAAATTAGGTGATTAGAATGCTCTTGAACTCCTGGGATTATGTAATTAACCAAATTGCTACTCATAATCTTAGAATGAGAAGTTCTTCCCTTAGGATGATCTTATGGCATTGACCCATCACTCTAGTCTTTCCCAAGTATTAAGAGGGTCGAAATGATGATAATTATAAGTAAATTACGTGATTAGCAAGCTCTTGAACTCCTAAGATCATGTAATTAACCCAAATGTCTACTCATAATCTTAGAAAGGGAAGTTCTTCCCTTAGGAGTGATCTTATGGCATTGAAACATTACCCTTCTCATTCCCAAGTGTTAAGAGCACCTCAACGAAGTTAGTTATAAGTAAATTAGGTGATGAGCAAGCTCTTCAACTCTTTTGAGATTGAGTAATTAAGCCAAATGACAACTCATATTCTTAGAATGGGAAGTTCTTCCCTTAGGATGAACTTATGGCATTGAACCTTACTCTTCTCATTCCCAAGTATTAAGAGCATCTCAATGAAGTTAGTTATAAGTAAATTAGGTGATTAGCAAGCTCTTGAACTCCTGGGATTATGTAATTAACCCAAATGGCTACTCATATTCTTAGGATGGGTTGTTCTTCACTTAGGATGATCTTCTGTCATTCAACCATCATTCTACTCTTTCCCAAGTATTAAGAAGATCTAAATGAAGATAATTATAAGTAAAATACGTGATTAGCAAGCTCTTGAACTTCTAAGATCATGTAATTAACCCAAATGTCTACTCATAATCTTAGAAAGGGAAGTTCTTCCCTTAAGGTGATCTGATGGCCTTGAAACATTACCCTTCTCATTCCCAAGTGTTAAGAGCACCTCAACGAAGTTAGTTGTAAGTAAATTAGGCGATGAGCACGCTCTTCAACTCTTGAGATTAAGTAATTAACCCAAATGGCTACTCATATTCTTAGAATGAGAAATGCTTCCCTTAGAATGATCTTATGGCATTGAACCTTTACTCTTCTCATTCTCAATTATTAAGAGCATCTCTATGAAGTTAGTTATAAGTAAATTAGGTGATTAGCAAGCTCTTGAAATCCTAGGGTTATGTAATTAACACAAATGACTACTCATATTTATAGAATGGGAAGTTCTTCTACTCTTTCCCAAGTTAGGATGATCTTTTGGCATTGAACCATCACTCTAATCTTTCCCAAGTATTAAGAGGATCGAAATGAAGATAATGATACGTAAATTACGTGATTAGTAAGCTCTTGAACTCCTAAAATTATGTAATTAAACCAAATGACTACTCATAATCTTAGAAAGGGAAGTTCTTCCCTTAGGTTGAACTTACGGCTTTGAAACCTTACTCCTCTTATTCCCAAGTATTAAAAGCAGCTCAATGAAGTTAATTATAAGGAAATTATGTGATTTGCGAGCTCTTCAACTCTTGAGATTAAGTAATTAACCCAAATGGTGACCCATATTCTTAGAATGGAAAGTGCTTCCCTTAGAATGATCTTATGGCATTGAGCCCTTACTTTTCTTTCCCAAGTATTAAGAGCATCTCAATGAAGTTAGTTATAAGTAAATTAGGTGATTAGCAAGCTCTTGAAATCCTACGGTTATGTAATTAACACAAATGGCTACTCATATTCTTAGAATGGGAAGTTCTTCCCTTAGGATGATCTTTTGGCATTGAACCATCACTCTACTCTTTCCCAAGTATTAAGAGATCTAAATAAAGATAATGATAAGTAAATTATGTGGTTAGTAAGCTCTTGAACTCCTAAAATTATGTAATTAAACCAAATGGCTACTCATAATCTTAGAAAGGGAAGTACTTCCCATAGGATGATCTTATGGCATTGAAACATTTCACTCTTCTCATTCCCAAGTGTTAAGAGCACCTCAACGAAGTTAATTATAAGTAAATTAGGTGATTAGAAGGCTCTTCAACTCTTGAGATTGAGATTCTTAGTATTAACCCAAATGGACAACTCATATTCTTAGAATGGGAAGTTCTTCCCTTAGGATGATCTTATGGCATTGAACCCTTACTCTTCTCATTCCCAAGTATTAAGAGCATCTCAATGAAGTTAGTTATAAGTAAATTAGGTGATTAGAATGCTCTTGAACTCCTAAGATCATGTAATTAACCCAAATGGCTACTCATATTCTTAGAATGGGAAGTTCTTCGCTTAGGATGATCTTCTGGCATTGAACCATCACTCTACTCTTTCCCAAGTATTAAGAGAATCTAAATGAAGATAATTATAAGTAAATTACGTAATTAGCAAGCTCTTGAACTCCTGGGATTATGTAATTAACCCAAATGGCTACTCATATTCTTAGAATGGGAAGTTCTTCGCTTAGGATGATCTTCTGGCATTGAAACATTTCTAATTCTCATTCCCAAGTGTTAAGAGCACTCAATGAAGATTATTATAAGTAAATTAGGTGATTAGCAAGCTCTTGAACTCTTTGAGATTGAGTAATTAACCAAATGGCTACTCATAATCTTAGAATGGGAACTTCTTCCCTTAGGATGATCTTATGGCATTGAAACCTTACTATTCTCATTCCCAAGTATTAAGAGCATCTCAATGAAGTTAATTATGAGTGAATTAGGTGATTAGAAAGCTCTTGAACTCCAAAGATTATGTAATTAACCCAAATGGCTACTAATGTTATTAGAATTGGAAGTTCTTCCTAAGGATGATCTTATGGCATTAAACCATTACTCTTATTATTCCCAAGTATTGAGAGCATCTCAATGAAGATAATTATAAGTAAATTACATGATTAGCAAGCCCTTGAACTCCTAAGATTATCTAATTAACCCAAATGGATACTCATATTCTTAGAATGGGAAGTTCTTCCCTTAGGATGATCTTATGGCATTGAACCATCACTCTGACAACACATATTCTTAGAAGTATTAAGAGCATCTCAATGAAGATAATTATAAGTAAATTAGGTGATTAGAAAGCTCTTGAACTCCTAAGATTATGTAATTAACCCAAATGGCTACTCATATTCTTAGAATGGGAAGTTCTTCCCTTAGGATGATCTTATGGCATTGAACCATCACTCTAATCTTTCCCAAGTATTAAGAGCATCTCAATGAAGATAATTATAAGTAAATTACGTGATTAGCAAGCTCTTGAACTCCTAAGATTATGTAATTAACCCAAATGTCTACTCATATTCTTACAATGGGAAGTTCTTCCCTTGAGATGATCTTATGGCATTGAGCCCTTAGTCTTCTCATTCCCAAGTATTAAGAGCACCTCAAATGAAGATTAATTATAAGTAAATTAGGTGATTAGCAAGCTCTTCAACTCCTGGGATTATATAATTATCCCAAATGGCTACTCATATTCTTAGAATGGGAAGTTCTTCCCTTAGGATGATCTTATGGCATTGAAACCATACTCTTCTCTTTCCTAAGTATTGAGAGCATCTCATTGAAGTTCGCTACAAGTTAATTAGGTGATTAGCTAGCTCTTGAACTACTGGGATTACGTAAGTAACCCAAATGGTTACTCATATACTTAGAATGAGAATTTCTACTCTTAGGATGATCTTATGGCATTGAACCATCACTCTAATCTTTCCCAAGTATTAAGAGGATCTAAATGAAGATAATTATAAGTAAATTACGTGATTAGCAAGCTCTTGAACTCCTAAGATTATGTAATTAACCCAAATGGCTACTCATATTCTTAGAATGGGAAGTTCTTCCCTTAGGATGATCTTCTGGCATTGAACCTTACTCTTCTCATTCCCAAGTATTAGGAGCATCTCAATGAAGTTAATTATGAGTAAATTTTGTGATTAGAAAGTTCTTGAACTCCTAATTTATTCTAAATAACCCAAATGGCTAATCCTAATCTTAGAATGGGAAATTCTTCTCTTAGGTTGATCTTATGGCAATGAAACCTTACTTTTCTCATTCCCAAGTTTTGAGAGGATGTAAATGAAGATAATTATAAGTAAATTAGGTGATTAGCAAACTCTTGAATCCTAATATTTTGTATTTAACCCAAATTGGTACACGTATTCTTAGGATGGGAAGTTCTTCCCACGGGATAATCTTATGGCATTGAACCATTACTCTAATCTTTTCCAAGTATTAAGAGGATTTAAATGAAGATAATTATAAGTAAATTACGTGATTAGCAAGCTCTTGAACTCCTAAGATTATGTAATTAACCCAAATGTCTACTCATAATCTTAGAATGGGAAGTTCTTCCCTTAGGATGATCTTATGGCATTGAACCATTTCTTCTCATTCCCAAGTATTAAGAGCACTCAAATGAAGATGGTTATAAGCAAATTAGATGATTAGCAAGCTCTTGAACTCCTAAGATTATGTAATTAACCCAAATGGTAACTCATATTCTTAGAATGGGAAGTTCTTCCCTTAGGATGATCTTATGGCATTGAACCCTTAGTCTTCTCAATCCCAAGTATTAAGAGCATCTCAATGAAGATAATTATAAGTAAATTTGGTGAATAGCAAGCTCTTGAACTCCTAAGATTAAGTAATTAACCCAAATGGCTACTCAAATTCTTGAAATGGGAAGTTCTTCCCATAGGATGATCTTATGGCATTGAACCATCACTCTACTCTTTCCCAAGTATTAAGAGGATCTAAATGAAGAAAATTATAAGTAAATTACGTGATTAGCAAGCTCTTGAACACCTAAGATTATGTAATTAACCCAAATGTCTACTCATAATCTTAGAATGGGAAGTTCATCCCTTAGGATGATGTTATGGCATTGAACCATCACTCTTATCAATCCCAAGTATTAAGAGCATCTCGATGGCGATAATTATGAGTAAATTAGGTCACTATCAAGCTCTAGAACTCCTGGGATTATTTAATTAACCCAAATGGCTACTCATATTCTTAGAATGAGAAGTTCTTCCCTTAGGATGATCTTATGGCATTGAACCCTTACTCTAATCTTTCCCAAGTATTAAGAGCATCTCAATGAAGATAATTATAAGTAAATTAGGTGATTAGCAAGCTCTTGAACTCTTAGTATTATGTAATTAACCAAAATGGCTACACATATTCTTAGAATGGGAAGTTCTTCCCTTAGGTTGATCTTATGGCATTGAACCATAACTCATTTCTTTCCCAAGTATTAATAGCATGTAAATGAAGATAATTATAGGCAAATTAGGTGATTTGCAAGCTCTTGAACTCCTAAGATTGTAGAATTAACCCAAATGGCTACACATATATTGAAAATGGGAAGTTGTTCCCTTAGAAGATCTTATGGCATTGAACCCTTACTCTTCTCATTCCCAAGTTTTAAGAGCATATCAATGAAGCTAATTATAAGTAAATTAGGTGATTAGCAAGCTCTTGAACTCCTGAGATTAAGTAATTAACCCAAATGGTGACTCATATTCTTAGAATGTGAAGTTCTTCCCTTAGGATGATCTTATGGAATTGAACCATAACTCTTATCATTCACAAGTATTAAGAGCATCTCAATGAAGATAATTATAAGTAAATTAGGTGATTAGCAAGCTCTTGAACTCCTAAGATTATGTAATTAACCCAAATGGCTACTCATATTCTTAGAATGGGAAGTTCTTCCTTAGGATGATCTTATGGCATTGAACCATCACTCTAATCTTTCCCAAGTATTAAGAGCATCTAAATGAAGAAAATTATAAGTAAATTAGTGATTAGCAAGCTCTTGAACTCCTAAGATTATGTAATTAACCCAAATGGCTACTCATATTCTTAGAATGGGAAGTTCTTCCCTTAGGATGATCTTATGGCATTGAACCATTACCTTAATCTTTCCCAAGTATGAAGAGCATCTAAATGAAGATACTTATAAGTAAATTAGGTGATTACCAAGCTCTTGAACACATAATATTACGTAATTTGGGTTCACCTATTCTTACAATGGGAAGTTCTTCCCTTCGGATGATCTTATGGCATTGAACCCTTAGTCTTCTCATACCCAAGTGTTAAGAGCATGTCAATGAAGATAATTATAAGTAAATTAGGTGATTAGAATGCTCTTGAACTCCTAAGTTTATGTAATGAACCCAAATGGCTACTCATATTCTTAAAATGGGAAGTTCTTCCCTTAGGATGATCTTTTGGCATTGAACCATGATTCTAATCTTTCCCAAGTATTAAGAGCATCTCAATGAAGACAATTATAAGTAAATTAGATGATTAGCAAGCTCTTGAACTCCTAAGATTATGTAATTAACCCAAATGGCTACACATATTCTTAGAATGGGAAGTTCTTCCCTTAGGATGATCTTATGGCATTGAACACTCACTCATCTCATTCCCAAGTATGAAGAGCATCTCAATGAAGCTAATTATATGTAAATTAGGTGATTCCAAGTTCTTGAACTCCTAAGATTATGGAATTAACCCAAATGGCTACACATATTCTTAGAATGGGAAGTTCTTCCCTTAGGATGATCTTATGGCATTGAATCCGTACTCTTCTCTTTCCCAAGTATTAAGACCATGTCAATGAAGACAGTTATAAGAAAATTAGATGATTAGCAAGCTCTTGAACTCTTGAGATTAAGTAATTAACTCAAATGGATACACATATTCTTACAATGGGATGTTCTTCCCTTAGGATGATCTTATGGCATTGAACCCTTACTGTTCTCATTCCCAAGTATTAAGAGCATCACTATGAAGCTAATTATGAGTAAATTAGGTAATTAGCAAGCTCTTGAACTCCTAATATTATGTAATTAACCCAAATGGCTACACATATTCTTAGAATGGGAAGTTCTTCCCTTAGGATGATCTTATGGCATTGAACCATCACTCTAATCTTTCCCAAGTATTAAGAGCATCTCAATGAAGATAATTATAAGTAAATTAGGTGATTTGCATGCTCTTGAACTCCTAATATTATGTAATTAACCCAAATGGCTACACATATTCTTAAAGTGGGAAGTTCTTCCCTTAGGATGATCTTATGCCATTGAACCATTACTCTTATCATTACCAAGTATTAAGAGCATCTCAATGAAGATAATTATAAGTAAATTTGGTGATTAGCAAGCTCTTGAACTCCTAGGATTATGTAATTAACCCAAATGGCTACACATATTCTTAGAATGGGAAGTTCTTCCCTTAGGATGATCTTATGGCATTGAACCATCACTCTAATCTTTCCCAAGTATTAAGAGCATCTCAATGAAGACAATTATATGTAAATTAGGTGATTAGCAAGCTCTTGAACTCCTAATATTATGTAATTAACCGAATTGGCTGCTTATATTCTTGGAATGGGAAGTTCTTCCCTTAGGATGATCTTATGGCATCGAACCCTTACTCTTCTCTTTCCCAAGTATTAAGAGTATCTAAATGAAGATAATTATAAGTAAATTAGGTGATTTGCAAGCTCTTGAACTGCTAAGATTATGTTATTAACCCAAATGGCTACTCATATTCTTAGAATGGGAAGTTCTTCCCTTAGGATGATCTTATGGCATTGAACCATCACTCTAATCTTTCCCAAGTATTAAGAGCATCTCAATGAAGACAATTATAAGTAAATTAGGTGATTAGCAAGCTCTTGAACTCCTAATATTATGTAATTAACCCAAATGGCTACACATATTCTTAGAATGGGAAGTTCTTCCCTTAGGATGATCTTATGGCATTGAACCATACTCTAATCTCATTCCCAAGTATTAAGAGCATCTAAATGAAGATAATTATAAGTAAATTAGGTGATTAGCAAGCTCTTGAACTCCTAAGATTATGTAATTAACCCAAATGGCTACTCATATTCTTAGAATGGGAAGTTCTTCCCTTAGGATGATCTTATGGCATTGAACCATCACTCTTCTCTTCCCAAGTATTAAGAGCATCTCAATGAAGATAATTATAAGTAAATTAGGTGATTAGCAAGCTCTTGAACTCCTAATATTATGTAATTAACCCAAATGGCTACACATATTCTTAGAATGGGAAGTTCTTCCCTTAGGATGATCTTATGGCATTGAACCATCACTCTTATCTTTCCCAAGTATTAAGAGCAACTCAATGAAGATAATTATAAGTAAATTAGATGATTACCAAGCTCTTGAACTCCTAGGATTATGTAATTAACCCGAATGGCTACTCATATTCTTTGAATGGGAAGTTCTTAGGATGATCTTATGGCATGAAACCATTACTCTAATATTTCCCAAGTATTAAGAGGATCTAAATGAAGATAATTATAAGTAAATTACGTGATTAGCAAGCTCTTGAACTCATAAGATTATGTAATTAACCCAAATTGCTACTCATAATCTTAGAATGGGAAGTTCTTCCCTTAGGATGATCTTATGGCATTGAACCATACTCTTCTCATTTCCCAAGTATTAAGAGCATCTCAATGAAGATAATTATAAGTAAATTAGGTGATTAGCAAGCTCTTGAACTCCTAAGATTATGTAATTAACCCAAATGGCTACTCATATTCTTAGAATGGGAAGTTCTTCCCTTAGGATGATCTTATGGCATTGAACCATCACTCTAATCTTTCCCAAGTATTAAGAGCATCTCAAATGAAGATAATTATAAGTAAATTAGGTGATTAGCAAGCTCTTGAACTCCTAAGATTATGTAATTAACCCAAATGGCTACTCATATTCTTAGAATGGGAAGTTCTTCCCTTAGGATGATCTTATGCTAGTGAACCATCACTCTAATATTTCCCAAGTCTTAAGAGGATCGAAATGATGAGAATTATAAGTAAACTACGTGATTAGCAACCTCTTGAATGCCTAAGATTACGTAATTAACCCAAATGGCTACTCATATTCTTAGAATGGAAAGTTCTTCCCTTAGGATGATCTTATGGCATTGAACCATTACTCTTATCGTTCCCAAGTATTAAGAACATCTCAATGAAGATAAGTATAAGTACATTAGGTGATTAGCAAGCTCTTGAACTCTTAATATTATGTTATTAACCCAAATGGCTACACATATTCTTAAAATGGGAAGTTCTTCCCTTAGGATGATCTTATGGCATTGAACCATGACTCTAATCTTTCCCAAGTATTAAGAGCATCTCAATGAAGACAATTATAAGTAAATTAGGTGATTAGCAAGCTCTTGAACTCCTAATATTATGTAATTAACCCAAATGGCTACTCATATTCTTAGAATGGGAAGTTCTTCCCTTAGGATGATCTTATGGCATTGAACCATCACTCTAATCTTTCCCAAGTATTAAGAGCATCTCAATGAAGATAATTATAAGTAAATTAGGTGATTAGCAAGCTCTTGAACTCCTAATATTATGTAATTAACCCAAATGGCTACACATATTCTTAGAATGGGAAGTTCTTCCCTTAGGATGATCTTATGGCATTGAACACTTACTCTTCTCATTCCCAAGTATGAAGAGCATCTCAAAAAGCCTAATTATAAGTAAATTAGGTGATTAGCAAGCTCTTGAACACCTAAGATTATGTAATTAATCCAAATGGCTACTCATATTCTTAGAATGGGAAGTTCTTCCTTAAGGATGATTTTATGGCATTGAACCATTACTCTAATCATTCACAAGTCTTAAGAGCATCTCAATGAAGACAATTATAAGTAAAATAGGTGATTAGCAAGCTCTTGAACTCCTAATATTATGCAATTAACCCAAATGGCAACACATATTCTTAGAATGGGAAGTTCTTCCCTTAGGATGATCTTATGACATTGAACGCTTACTCTTATCATTCCCAAGTATTAAGAGGATCTAAATGAAGATAATTATAAATAAATTAGATGATTAGGAATCTCTTGAACTACTAGGATAATGTAATTAAGCAAAATGGCTACTCATATGCTTAGAATGGGAAGTTCTTCCCTTAGGATGATCTTATGATATTGAAATATCACTCTAATCTTTCCAAAGTATTAAGAGCTTCTCAATGAAGACATTTATAAGTAAATTAGGTGATTAACAAGTTCTTGAACTCCTAAGATTTTGTAATTAACCCAAATGGCTACTCATATTCTTAGAATGGAAAGTTCTTCCCTTAGGACGATCATATGCCATTGAACCATTACTCTAATCTTACTCAAGTATTAAGAGCATCTTAATGAAGATAAGTATAAGTAAATTAGGTGAATAGCAAGCTCTTGAACTCCTAATATTATGTTATTAACCCAAATGGCTACACATATTCTTAGAATGGGAAGTTCTTCCTTTAGGATGACCTTAAGTCATTGAACCATCACTCTAATCTTTCCCAAATATTAAGAGCATCTAAATGAAGATAATTATAAGTAAATTACGTGATTAGCAAGCTCTTGAACTCCTAAGATTATGTAATTAACCCAAATGGCTACTCATATTCTTAGAATGAGAAGTTCTTCCCTTAGGATGATCTTATGGCATTGAACCATCACTCTAATCTTTCCCAAGTATTAAGAGCATCTCAATGAAGACAATTATAAGTAAATTAGGTGATTAGCAAGCTCTTGAACTCCTAATATTATGTAATTAACCCAAATGGCTACTCATATTCTTAGAATGGGAAGTTCTTCCCTTAGGATGATCTTATGGCATTGAACCATTACTCTTATCTTTCCCAAGTATTAAGAGCATCTCAATGAAGATAATTATAAGTAAATTCGGTTATTAGCTAACTCTTGAACTCCAATATTATGTAATTAACCCAAATGGCTACACATATTCTTAGACTGAGAAGTTCTTCCCTTAGGATGATCTTATAGTATTGAACCATGACTCTAATCTTTCCCAAGTATTAAGAGCATCTCGATGAAGACAATTATAAGTAAATTTGGTGATTACCAAGCTCTTGAACTCCTAATATTATGTAATTGACCCAAATCGCTACACATATTCTTACAATGGGAAGTTCTTCCCTCATGATGATCTTTTTGCATTGAACCATCACTCTAATCTTTGCCAAGTATGAAGAGCATCTGAATGAAGATAAGTGTAAGTAAATTACGTGATTTGCAAGCTCATGAACTCCTAAGATTTTATAATTAACCTAAATGGCTACTCATATTCTTAGAATGAGAAGTTCTTCCCTTAGGATGACCTTATGGCATTGAACCATCACTCTAATCTTTCCCAAGTATTAAGAGCATCTCAATGAAGATAATTATAAGTAAATTAGGTGATTTGCATGCTCTTGAACTCGTGTGACTATGGAATTAACCCAAATGGTGACGCATATTCTTAGAGTAGGATGTTCTTCCTTGAGGATGATGTTATGGCATTGAACCATCACTCTGATCTGTCCGAAGTATTAAGAGCAACTCAATGAAGATAATTATAAGTAAATTAGATGATTACCAAGCTCTTGAACTCCTAATATTATGTAATAAACCCAAATGGCTACACATATTCTTAGAATGGGAAGTTCTTCCCTTAGGATGATCTTATGGTATTGAACCATAGCCTTATCATTCCCAAGTATGAAGAGCATCTTCAATGAAGATAATTATAAGTAAATTAGGTGATTAGCAAGCTCTTGAACTCCTAATATTATGTAATTAACCCAAATGGCTACACATATTCTTAGAATGGGAAGTTCTTCCCTTAGGATGATCTTATGGCATTGAACCATAACTCTTATCATTCCCAAGTATTAAGAGCATCTCAATGAAGATA
Organism: Angophora floribunda; assembly: GCA_014182895.1. Taxonomy (NCBI): domain Eukaryota; kingdom Viridiplantae; phylum Streptophyta; class Magnoliopsida; order Myrtales; family Myrtaceae; genus Angophora; species Angophora floribunda. The sequence goes on along the minus strand of JABKBU010000014.1, from coordinate 4,992 downwards.
ATTATGAGTAAATTAGGTGATTAGCAAGCTCTTGAACTCCTAAGATTATGTAATTAACCCAAATGGCTACTCATATTCTTAGAATGGGAAGTTCTTCCCTTAGGATGATCTTATGGCATTGAACCATTACTCTAATCTTTCCCAAGTATTAAGAGCATCTCAATATAGAAAATTATTAGTAAATTAGGTGATTAGCAAGCTCTTGAACTCCTAAGATTATGTAATTAACCCAAATGGCTACTCATATTCTTAGAATGGGAAGTTCTTCCCTTAGGATGATCTTATGGCATTGAACCATTACTCTAATCTTTCCCAAGTATTAAGAGCATCTCAATGAAGATAATTATAAGTAAATTAGGTGATTTGCATGCTCTTGAACTCCTAATATTATGTAATTAACCCAAATGGCTACACATATTCTTAGAATGGGAAGTTCTTCCCTTAGGATGATCTTATGGCATTGAACCATCACTCTAATCTTTCCCAAGTATTAAGAGCATCTCAATGAAGATAATTATAAGTAAATTAGGTGATTAGCAAGCTCTTGAACTCCTAAGATTATGTAATTAACCCAAATGGCTACACATATTCTTAGAATGGGAAGTTCTTCCATTAGGATGATCTTATGGCATTGAACCATCACTCTAATCTTTCCCAAGTATTAAGCGGATTGAAATGATGATAATTCTGAGTAAATTAGGTGATTAGCAAGCTCTTGAACTCCTAAGATTATGTAATTAACCCAAATGGCTACACATATTCTTAGAATGGGAAGTTCTTCCCTTAGGATGATCTTATGGCATTGAACCATTACTCTAATCTTTCCCAAGTATTAAGAGCATCTCAATGAAGATAATTATAAGTAAATTAGGCGATTAGCATGCTCTTGAACTCCTAAGAATGTGTAATTAACCCAAATGGTAACTCATATTCTTAGAATGGGAAGTTCTTCCCTTAGGATGATCTTATGGCATTGAACCATTACTCTTATCATTCCCAAGTATTAAGAGCATCTCAATGAAGATAATTACAAGTAAATTAGGTGATTTCCATACTCTTGAACACCTAATATTAAGTACTGAACCCAAATGGCTACACATATTCTTAAAATGGGAAGTTCTTCCCTTAGGATGATCTTATGGCATTGAACCATGACTCTAATCTTTCCCAAGTATTAAGAGCATCTCAATGAAGACAATTATAAGTAAATTAGGTGATTTGTGAGCTCTTGGACTCCTGAGATTAAGAAATTAACCTAAATGGCGGCTCATATTCTTAGAATGTCATGTTCTTCCCTTAAGATGATCTTATGTCATTGAACCATTACTCTAGTATTTCCCAAGTATTACTAGCATCTCGATGAAGGTAAATATCAGTAAATTTGGTGATTACCAAGCTCTTCAACTCCTAATATTATGTAATTAACCAAATGGCTACACATATTCTTAGAATGGGAAGTTCTTCCCTTAGGATGATCTTATGGCATTGAACCCTTAGTCATCTCTTTCCCAAGTATAAAAAGCATCTCAATGAAGATAATTATAAGTAAATTCGGTTATTAGCTAACTCTTGAACTCCAATATTATGTAATTAACCCAAATGGCTACACATATTCTTAGACTGAGAAGTTCTTCCCTTAGGATGATCTTATGGCATTGAACCATTACTCTAATCTTTCCCAAGTATTAAGAGCATCTCAATGAAGATAATTATAAGTAAATTAGGTGATTTGCAAGCTCTTGAACTCCTAATATTATGTAATTAACCCAAATGGCTACTCATATTCTTAGAATGGGAAGTTCTTCCCTTAGGATGATCTTATGGCATTGAACCATGACTCTAATCTTTCCCAAGTATTAAGAGCATCTCAATGAAGACAATTATAACTAAATTAGGTGATTTGCAAGCTCTTGAACTCCTTAGATTCTGTAATTAACCAAAGTGGCTACACATATTCTTAGAATGGGAAGTTCTTCCGTCAGATGATCTTATGGCATTGAACCATGACTCTTATCTTTCACAAGTATTAAGAGCATCTAAATGAAGATAATTATAACTAAATTAGGTGATTTGCAAGCTCTTGAACTCCTCAGATTATGTAATTAACCAAAGTGGCTACACATATTCTTAGAATGGGAAGTTCTTCCCTTAGGATGATCTTATGGCATTGAACCAACACTCTAATCTTTCGAAGCTATTAATACCATCTAAATGAAGGTAATTATAAGCAAATTAGGTGATTCGCAAGCTTTTGAACTCCTAAGATTACGTAATTAACCAAAGTGGCTACACATATTCTTAGAATGTGAAGTTCTTCCCTTAGGATGATCTTTTGAAACTGAACCATTACTTCTAATTTCCCAAGTATTAAGAGCATCTAAATGAAGATAATTATAAGTACATTAGGCGATTAGCAAGCTCTTGAACTCCTAAGATTATGTAATTAACCAAAGTGGCTACACATATTCTTAGAATGGGAAGTTCTTCCCTTAGGATGATTGTATGGCATTGAACCTTACTCTAATCTTTCCCCAAGTATTAAGAGCATCTCAATGAAGATAATTATAAGTAAATTAGGTGATTAGCAAGCTCTTGAACTCCTAAGATTATGTAATTAACCCAAATGGCTACTCATATTCTTAGAATGGGAAGTTCTTCCCTTAGGATGATCTTATGCCACTAATCCATCACTCTAATGTTTCCCAAGTATTAAGAGCATCTCAATGAAGACAATTATAGGTAAATTAGGAGATTAGCAAGCTCATGAACTCCTAATATTTTGTAATTAACTCAAATGGCTAGACATTTTCTTAGAATGGGAAGTTCTTCCTTTTGGATGATCTTATCGCATTGCACCATTTCCATTTTCATTCCCAAGTATTAAGAGCATCTAAATGAAGATAATTATAACTAAATTAGGTGATTTGCAAGCTCTTGAACTCCTCGGATTAAATAATTAACCAAATTTGCTACACATGTTATTAGAATAGGAAGTTCTTCCCTTAGGATGATCTTATATCATTGAACCTTGACTCAAATCATTCCTAAATATTAAGGGCAGATCAATGAAGACAATTATAAGTAAATTAGGTGATTAGCAAGCTCTTGTATTCCTAAGATTATGTAATTAACCTAAATGGCTACACATATTCTTAGAATGGGAAGTTCTTCCGTTAGGATGATCTTACGACATTGAACCATGACTCATTTCCTTCCCAAGTATTAAGAGCATATAAATGAAGATAATTATAGGAAAATTAGTTGATTTGCAAGCTCCTGAACTCCTAAGATTATGTAATTAACCCAAATGGCCACTCATATTCTTAGAATGGGAAGTTTTTCCCTCAGGATGATCTTATATCATTGAACCTTTACTCAAATAATTCCCAAGTATTAAGAGCATCTCAATGAAGATAATTACAAGTAAATCAGGCGATTAGCAAGCTCTTGAACTGCTAAGATTATGTTATTAACCTAAATGGCTACTCATATTCTTAGAATGGGAAGTTCTTCCCTTAGGATGATCTTATGGCATTGAACCATACCCTTATCTTTCCCAAGTATTAAGAGCATCTCAATGAAGATAATTATAAGTAAATTAGGTGATTTGCATGCTCTTGAACTCCTAAGGTTATGTAATTAACCCAAGTTGCTACAAATATTCTTAGAATGGGAAGTTCTTCCCTAAGGATGATGTAATGGCATTGAACCAACACTCTAATCTTTCGAAGCTATTAATACCATCTAAATGAAGGTAATTGTAAGCAAATTAGGTGATCTGCGAGCTCTTGAACTCCTAAGATTATCTAATTAACCCAAATGGCCACTCATATTCTTAGAATGGGAAGTTTTTCCCTGAGGATGATCTTATGGCATTGAACCATCACTCTAATCTTTCCCAAGTATTAAGAGCATCTAAATGAAGATAATTATAAGTAAATTAGGTGATTTGCAAGCTCTTGAACTCCTAAGATTAAGTAATTAACCCAAATGGCTACACATATTATTAGAATAGGAAGTTCTTCCATTAGGATGATCTTATGGCATTGAACCTTAGCCTTAATCATTCCCAAGTATTAAGAGCATCTCAATGAAGATAATTATAAGTAAATTAGGTGATTTGCATGCTCTTGAACTCCTAAGACTATGTAATTAACCCAAATGGCTACTCATATTCTTAGAATGGGAAGTTCTTCCCTTAGGATGATCTTATGGGATTGAACCATCACTCTAATCTTTCCCAAGTATTAAGAGCATCTAAATGAAGATAATTATAAGTAAATTAGGTGATTTGCAAGCTCTTGAACTCCTAAGATTATGTAATTAACCCAAATGGCTACTCATATTCTTAGAATGGGAAGTTCTTCCCTTAGGATGATCTTATGGCATTGAACCATTACTCTAATCTTTCCCAAGTATTAAGAGCATCTCAATGAAGATAATTATAAGTAAATTAGGTGATTAGCAAGCTCTTGAACTCCTAATATTATGTAATTAACCCAAATGGCTACACATATTCTTAGAATGGGAAGTTCTTCCCTTAGGATGATCTTATGGCATTGAACCATGACTCTAATCTTTCCCAAGTATTAAGAGCATCTAAATGAAGACAATTATAAGTAAATTAGGTGATTAGCAAGCTCTTGAACTCCTCATATTATGTAATTAACCCAAATGGCTACACATATTCTTAGAATGGGAAGTTCTTCCCTTAGGATGATCTTATGGCATTGAACCATTACTCTAATCTTTCCCAAGTATTAAGAGCATCTAAATGAAGATAATTATTTGAAAATTAGGTGATTTGTAAGCTCTTGAACTTCTAAGATTATGTAATTAACCAAAGTGGCTACACATATTCTTAGAATGGGAAGTTCTTCCCTTAGATGATTTTATGGCATTGAACCATGACTCTCATCTTTCCCAAGTATTAAGAGCATCTAAATGAAGATAATTATAACTAAATTAGGTGATTTGCAAGCTCTTGAACTC
>JABKBU010000012.1:0-98615 GCA_014182895.1 Angophora floribunda | reverse complement strand
CTTATAATTATGTTCATTTACCTCCTACTAATCCTTGGGAATGATTAGATTGTTGATTCAATGCCATAAAACTATTCTAAGGGATCAACTATCCATTCTCAAAACATTGGTCACCTTTAGGGTTAAATGTTTGATCTTAGGAGTTCTTGGTAATCATCTAATTTCCAAATAATTATGTTCAATTACATCCTACTAATACTTGGGAAGGATTACATTAGTGGGTCAAAGCCATAAGTACATTCTATGGGAAGAACTAATCATTCTAAGAACATTGGTCTCCTTTAGGTTAAATGCATGATCTTAGGAGTTCGTGAGTTCTTACATCCTCTAATTTACTTATAATTATGTTCATTTACCTCCTACTAATCCTTGGGAATGATTAGATTGTTGGTTCAATGCCATAAAACTATTCTAAGGGATCAACTATCCATTCTCAAAACATTGGTCACCTTTAGGGTTAAATGTTTGATCTTACGAGTTCCTCGGTTCTCAAATCATCTAATTTCCAAATAATTATGTGCAATTACATCCTAATAATACTTGGGAAGGATTACATTAGTGGGTCAAAGCCATAAGTACATTCTATGGGAAGAACTAATCATTCTAAGAACATTGGTCTCCTTTAGGGTTAAATGCATGATCTTAGGAGTTCGTGAGTTCTTACATCCTCTAATTTACTTATAATTATGTTCATTTACCTCCTACTAATCCTTGGGAATGATTAGATTGTTGATTCAATGCCATAACACCATTCTAAGGGATGAACTACCCATTCTAAGAACATTGGTCACGTTTAGGGTGAAATGCTTGATCTTAGGAGTTCTTGAGTAATCCTCTAATTTAGTTATAAATATGTTCATTTACATCCTACTAATCCTTGGGAAGGATTACATTAGTGGGTCAAAGCCATAAGAACATTATAAGGGATGAAGTAACCATTCTAAGAACATTGGTCTCCTTTAGGGTTAAATGCATGATCTTAGGAGTTCGTGAGTTCTTACATCCTCTAATTTACTTATAATTATGTTCATTTACCTCCTACTAATCCTTGGGAATGATTAGATTGTTGGTTCAATGCCATAAAACTATTCTAAGGGATCAACTATCCATTCTCAAAACATTGGTCACCTTTAGGTTAAATGTTTGATCTTAGAGTTCCTCGGTTCTCAAATCATCTAATTTCCAAATAATTATGTGCAATTACATCCTAATAATACTTGGGAAGGATTACATTAGTGGGTCAAAGCCATAAGTACATTCTATGGGAAGAACTAATCATTCTAAGAACATTGGTCTCCTTTAGGGTTAAATGCATGATCTTAGGAGTTCGTGAGTTCTTACATCCTCTAATTTACTTATAATTATGTTCATTTACCTCCTACTAATCCTTGGGAATGATTAGATTGTTGATTCAATGCCATAAAACTATTCTAAGGGATGAACTACCCATTCTCAAAACATTGGTCACCTTTAGGGTTAAATGTTTGATCTTAGGAGTTCTTGGTTCTCAAATCATCTAATTTAAATAATTATGTTCATTTACATCCTACTAATACTTGGGAAGGATTACATTAGTGGGTCAAAGCCATAAGAACATTATAAGGGAAGAAGTAATCATTCTAAGAACATTGGTCTCCTTGGTTAAATGCATGATCTTAGGAGTTCGTGAGTTCTTACATCCTCTAATTTACTTATAATTATGTTCATTTACCTCCTACTAATCCTTGGGAATGATTAGATTGTTGGTTCAATGCCATAAAACTATTCTAAGGGATCAACTATCCATTCTCAAAACATTGGTCACCTTTAGGGTTAAATGTTTGATCTTAGGAGTTCCTCGGTTCTCAAATCATCTAATTTCCAAATAATTATGTGCAATTACATCCTAATAATACTTGGGAAGGATTACATTAGTGGGTCAAAGCCATAAGTACATTCTATGGGAAGAACTAATCATTCTAAGAACATTGGTCTCCTTTAGGGTTAAATGCATGATCTTAGGAGTTCGTGAGTTCTTACATCCTCTAATTTACTTATAATTATGTTCATTTACCTCCTACTAATCCTTGGGAATGATTAGATTGTTGATTCAATGCCATAACACCATTCTAAGGGATGAACTACCCATTCTAAGAACATTGGTCACGTTTAGGGTGAAATGCTTGATCTTAGGAGTTCTTGAGTAATCCTCTAATTTAGTTATAAATATGTTCATTTACATCCTACTAATCCTTGGGAAGGATTACATTAGTGGGTCAAAGCCATAAGAACATTATAAGGGATGAAGTAACCATTCTAAGAACATTGGTCTCCTTTAGGGTTAAATGCATGATCTTAGGAGTTCGTGAGTTCTTACATCCTCTAATTTACTTATAATTATGTTCATTTACCTCCTACTAATCCTTGGGAATGATTAGATTGTTGGTTCAATGCCATAAAACTATTCTAAGGGATCAACTATCCATTCTCAAAACATTGGTCACCTTTAGGGTTAAATGTTTGATCTTAGGAGTTCCTCGGTTCTCAAATCATCTAATTTCCAAATAATTATGTGCAATTACATCCTAATAATACTTGGGAAGGATTACATTAGTGGGTCAAAGCCATAAGTACATTCTATGGGAAGAACTAATCATTCTAAGAACATTGGTCTCCTTTAGGGTTAAATGCATGATCTTAGGAGTTCGTGAGTTCTTACATCCTCTAATTTACTTATAATTATGTTCATTTACCTCCTACTAATCCTTGGGAATGATTAGATTGTTGATTCAATGCCATAACACCATTCTAAGGGATGAACTACCCATTCTAAGAACATTGGTCACGTTTAGGGTGAAATGCTTGATCTTAGGAGTTCTTGAGTAATCCTCTAATTTAGTTATAAATATGTTCATTTACATCCTACTAATCCTTGGGAAGGATTACATTAGTGGGTCAAAGCCATAAGAACATTATAAGGGATGAAGTAACCATTCTAAGAACATTGGTCTCCTTTAGGGTTAAATGCATGATCTTAGGAGTTCGTGAGTTCTTACATCCTCTAATTTACTTATAATTATGTTCATTTACCTCCTACTAATCCTTGGGAATGATTAGATTGTTGGTTCAATGCCATAAAACTATTCTAAGGGATCAACTATCCATTCTCAAAACATTGGTCACCTTTAGGGTTAAATGTTTGATCTTAGGAGTTCCTCGGTTCTCAAATCATCTAATTTCCAAATAATTATGTGCAATTACATCCTAATAATACTTGGGAAGGATTACATTAGTGGGTCAAAGCCATAAGTACATTCTATGGGAAGAACTAATCATTCTAAGAACATTGGTCTCCTTTAGGGTTAAATGCATGATCTTAGGAGTTCGTGAGTTCTTACATCCTCTAATTTACTTATAATTATGTTCATTTACCTCCTACTAATCCTTGGGAATGATTAGATTGTTGGTTCAATGCCATAAAACTATTCTAAGGGATCAACTATCCATTCTCAAAACATTGGTCACCTTTAGGGTTAAATGTTTGATCTTACGAGTTCCTCGGTTCTCAAATCATCTAATTTCCAAATAATTATGTGCAATTACATCCTAATAATACTTGGGAAGGATTACATTAGTGGGTCAAAGCCATAAGTACATTCTATGGGAAGAACTAATCATTCTAAGAACATTGGTCTCCTTTAGGGTTAAATGCATGATCTTAGGAGTTCGTGAGTTCTTACATCCTCTAATTTACTTATAATTATGTTCATTTACCTCCTACTAATCCTTGGGAATGATTAGATTGTTGATTCAATGCCATAACACCATTCTAAGGGATGAACTACCCATTCTAAGAACATTGGTCACGTTTAGGGTGAAATGCTTGATCTTAGGAGTTCTTGAGTAATCCTCTAATTTAGTTATAAATATGTTCATTTACATCCTACTAATCCTTGGGAAGGATTACATTAGTGGGTCAAAGCCATAAGAACATTATAAGGGATGAAGTAACCATTCTAAGAACATTGGTCTCCTTTAGGGTTAAATGCATGATCTTAGGAGTTCATGAGTTCTTACATCCTCTAATTTACTTATAATTATGTTCATTTACCTCCTACTAATCCTTGGGAATGATTAGATTGTTGGTTCAATGCCATAAAACTATTCTAAGGGATCAACTATCCATTCTCAAAACATTGGTCACCTTTAGGGTTAAATGTTTGATCTTAGGAGTTCCTCGGTTCTCAAATCATCTAATTTCCAAATAATTATGTGCAATTACATCCTAATAATACTTGGGAAGGATTACATTAGTGGGTCAAAGCCATAAGTACATTCTATGGGAAGAACTAATCATTCTAAGAACATTGGTCTCCTTTAGGGTTAAATGCATGATCTTAGGAGTTCGTGAGTTCTTACATCCTCTAATTTACTTATAATTATGTTCATTTACCTCCTACTAATCCTTGGGAATGATTAGATTGTTGATTCAATGCCATAACACCATTCTAAGGGATGAACTACCCATTCTAAGAACATTGGTCACGTTTAGGGTGAAATGCTTGATCTTAGGAGTTCTTGAGTAATCCTCTAATTTAGTTATAAATATGTTCATTTACATCCTACTAATCCTTGGGAAGGATTACATTAGTGGGTCAAAGCCATAAGAACATTATAAGGGATGAAGTAACCATTCTAAGAACATTGGTCTCCTTTAGGGTTAAATGCATGATCTTAGGAGTTCGTGAGTTCTTACATCCTCTAATTTACTTATAATTATGTTCATTTACCTCCTACTAATCCTTGGGAATGATTAGATTGTTGGTTCAATGCCATAAAACTATTCTAAGGGATCAACTATCCATTCTCAAAACATTGGTCACCTTTAGGGTTAAATGTTTGATCTTAGGAGTTCCTCGGTTCTCAAATCATCTAATTTCCAAATAATTATGTGCAATTACATCCTAATAATACTTGGGAAGGATTACATTAGTGGGTCAAAGCCATAAGTACATTCTATGGGAAGAACTAATCATTCTAAGAACATTGGTCTCCTTTAGGGTTAAATGCATGATCTTAGGAGTTCGTGAGTTCTTACATCCTCTAATTTACTTATAATTATGTTCATTTACCTCCTACTAATCCTTGGGAATGATTAGATTGTTGATTCAATGCCATAACACCATTCTAAGGGATGAACTACCCATTCTAAGAACATTGGTCACGTTTAGGGTGAAATGCTTGATCTTAGGAGTTCTTGAGTAATCCTCTAATTTAGTTATAAATATGTTCATTTACATCCTACTAATCCTTGGGAAGGATTACATTAGTGGGTCAAAGCCATAAGAACATTATAAGGGATGAAGTAACCATTCTAAGAACATTGGTCTCCTTTAGGGTTAAATGCATGATCTTAGGAGTTCGTGAGTTCTTACATCCTCTAATTTACTTATAATTATGTTCATTTACCTCCTACTAATCCTTGGGAATGATTAGATTGTTGGTTCAATGCCATAAAACTATTCTAAGGGATCAACTATCCATTCTCAAAACATTGGTCACCTTTAGGGTTAAATGTTTGATCTTAGGAGTTCCTCGGTTCTCAAATCATCTAATTTCCAAATAATTATGTGCAATTACATCCTAATAATACTTGGGAAGGATTACATTAGTGGGTCAAAGCCATAAGTACATTCTATGGGAAGAACTAATCATTCTAAGAACATTGGTCTCCTTTAGGGTTAAATGCATGATCTTAGGAGTTCGTGAGTTCTTACATCCTCTAATTTACTTATAATTATGTTCATTTACCTCCTACTAATCCTTGGGAATGATTAGATTGTTGATTCAATGCCATAACACCATTCTAAGGGATGAACTACCCATTCTAAGAACATTGGTCACGTTTAGGGTGAAATGCTTGATCTTAGGAGTTCTTGAGTAATCCTCTAATTTAGTTATAAATATGTTCATTTACATCCTACTAATCCTTGGGAAGGATTACATTAGTGGGTCAAAGCCATAAGAACATTATAAGGGATGAAGTAACCATTCTAAGAACATTGGTCTCCTTTAGGGTTAAATGCATGATCTTAGGAGTTCGTGAGTTCTTACATCCTCTAATTTACTTATAATTATGTTCATTTACCTCCTACTAATCCTTTGGGAATGATTAGATTGTTGGTTCAATGCCATAAAACTATTCTAAGGGATCAACTATCCATTCTCAAAACATTGGTCACCTTTAGGGTTAAATGTTTGATCTTAGGAGTTCCTCGGTTCTCAAATCATCTAATTTCCAAATAATTATGTGCAATTACATCCTAATAATACTTGGGAAGGATTACATTAGTGGGTCAAAGCCATAAGTACATTCTATGGGAAGAACTAATCATTCTAAGAACATTGGTCTCCTTTAGGGTTAAATGCATGATCTTAGGAGTTCGTGAGTTCTTACATCCTCTAATTTACTTATAATTATGTTCATTTACCTCCTACTAATCCTTGGGAATGATTAGATTGTTGGTTCAATGCCATAAAACTATTCTAAGGGATCAACTATCCATTCTCAAAACATTGGTCACCTTTAGGGTTAAATGTTTGATCTTAGGAGTTCCTCGGTTCTCAAATCATCTAATTTCCAAATAATTATGTGCAATTACATCCTAATAATACTTGGGAAGGATTACATTAGTGGGTCAAAGCCATAAGTACATTCTATGGGAAGAACTAATCATTCTAAGAACATTGGTCTCCTTTAGGGTTAAATGCATGATCTTAGGAGTTCGTGAGTTCTTACATCCTCTAATTTACTTATAATTATGTTCATTTACCTCCTACTAATCCTTGGGAATGATTAGATTGTTGATTCAATGCCATAACACCATTCTAAGGGATGAACTACCCATTCTAAGAACATTGGTCACGTTTAGGGTGAAATGCTTGATCTTAGGAGTTCTTGAGTAATCCTCTAATTTAGTTATAAATATGTTCATTTACATCCTACTAATCCTTGGGAAGGATTACATTAGTGGGTCAAAGCCATAAGAACATTATAAGGGATGAAGTAACCATTCTAAGAACATTGGTCTCCTTTAGGGTTAAATGCATGATCTTAGGAGTTCGTTCGAGAGTTCTTACATCCTCTAATTTACTTATAATTATGTTCATTTACCTCCTACTAATCCTTGGGAATGATTAGATTGTTGGTTCAATGCCATAAAACTATTCTAAGGGATCAACTATCCATTCTCAAAACATTGGTCACCTTTAGGGTTAAATGTTTGATCTTAGGAGTTCCTCGGTTCTCAAATCATCTAATTTCCAAATAATTATGTGCAATTACATCCTAATAATACTTGGGAAGGATTACATTAGTGGGTCAAAGCCATAAGTACATTCTATGGGAAGAACTAATCATTCTAAGAACATTGGTCTCCTTTAGGGTTAAATGCATGATCTTAGGAGTTCGTGAGTTCTTACATCCTCTAATTTACTTATAATTATGTTCATTTACCTCCTACTAATCCTTGGGAATGATTAGATTGTTGATTCAATGCCATAAAACTATTCTAAGGGATCAACTATCCATTCTCAAAACATTGGTCACCTTTAGGGTTAAATGTTTGATCTTAGGAGTTCCTCGGTTCTCAAATCATCTAATTTCCAAATAATTATGTGCAATTACATCCTAATAATACTTGGGAAGGATTACATTAGTGGGTCAAAGCCATAAGTACATTCTATGGGAAGAACTAATCATTCTAAGAACATTGGTCTCCTTTAGGGTTAAATGCATGATCTTAGGAGTTCGTGAGTTCTTACATCCTCTAATTTACTTATAATTATGTTCATTTACCTCCTACTAATCCTTGGGAATGATTAGATTGTTGATTCAATGCCATAACACCATTCTAAGGGATGAACTACCCATTCTAAGAACATTGGTCACGTTTAGGGTGAAATGCTTGATCTTAGGAGTTCTTGAGTAATCCTCTAATTTAGTTATAAATATGTTCATTTACATCCTACTAATCCTTGGGAAGGATTACATTAGTGGGTCAAAGCCATAAGAACATTATAAGGGATGAAGTAACCATTCTAAGAACATTGGCCACCTTTAGGGTTAAATGCTTGATCCTTAGGAGTTCATGAGTTTTTACATCCTATAATTACTTATAATTATGTTCATGTACCTCCTACTAATCCTTGGGAATGATTAGATTGTTGGTTCAATGCCATAAAACTATTCTAAGGGATCAACTATCCATTCTCAAAACATTGGTCACCTTTAGGGTTAAATGTTTGATCTTAGGAGTTCCTCGGTTCTCAAATCATCTAATTTCCAAATAATTATGTGCAATTACATCCTAATAATACTTGGGAAGGATTACATTAGTGGGTCAAAGCCATAAGTACATTCTATGGGAAGAACTAATCATTCTAAGAACATTGGTCTCCTTTAGGGTTAAATGCATGATCTTAGGAGTTCGTGAGTTCTTACATCCTCTAATTTACTTATAATTATGTTCATTTACCTCCTACTAATCCTTGGGAATGATTAGATTGTTGGTTCAATGCCATAAAACTATTCTAAGGGATCAACTATCCATTCTCAAAACATTGGTCACCTTTAGGTTAAATGTTTGATCTTAGGAGTTCCTCGGTTCTCAAATCATCTAATTTCCAAATAATTATGTGCAATTACATCCTAATAATACTTGGGAAGGATTACATTAGTGGGTCAAAGCCATAAGTACATTCTATGGGAAGAACTAATCATTCTAAGAACATTGGTCTCCTTTAGGGTTAAATGCATGATCTTAGGAGTTCGTGAGTTCTTACATCCTCTAATTTACTTATAATTATGTTCATTTACCTCCTACTAATCCTTGGGAATGATTAGATTGTTGATTCAATGCCATAACACCATTCTAAGGGATGAACTACCCATTCTAAGAACATTGGTCACGTTTAGGGTGAAATGCTTGATCTTAGGAGTTCGCGAGTAATCATCTAATTTAGTTATAAATATGTTCATTTACATCCTACTAATCCTTGGGAAGGATTACATTAGTGGGTCAAAGCCATAAGAACATTATAAGGGATGAAGTAACCATTCTAAGAACATTGGTCCCCTTTAGTGTTAAATGCATGATCTTAGGAGTTCGTGAGTTCTTACATCCTCTAATTTACTTATAATTATGTTCATTTACCTCCTACTAATCCTTGGGAATGATTAGATTGTTGGTTCAATGCCATAAAACTATTCTAAGGGATCAACTATCCATTCTCAAAACATTGGTCACCTTTAGGGTTAAATGTTTGATCTTAGGAGTTCCTCGGTTCTCAAATCATCTAATTTCCAAATAATTATGTGCAATTACATCCTAATAATACTTGGGAAGGATTACATTAGTGGGTCAAAGCCATAAGTACATTCTATGGGAAGAACTAATCATTCTAAGAACATTGGTCTCCTTTAGGGTTAAATGCATGATCTTAGGAGTTCGTGAGTTCTTACATCCTCTAATTTACTTATAATTATGTTCATTTACCTCCTACTAATCCTTGGGAATGATTAGATTGTTGATTCAATGCCATAACACCATTCTAAGGGATGAACTACCCATTCTAGAAACATTGGTCACGTTTAGGGTGAAATGCTTGATCTTAGGAGTTCTTGAGTAATCCTCTAATTTAGTTATAAATATGTTCATTTACATCCTACTAATCCTTGGGAAGGATTACATTAGTGGGTCAAAGCCATAAGAACATTATAAGGGATGAAGTAACCATTCTAAGAACATTGGTCTCCTTTAGGGTTAAATGCATGATCTTAGGAGTTCATGAGTTCTTACATCCTCTAATTTACTTATAATTATGTTCATTTACCTCCTACTAATCCTTGGGAATGATTAGATTGTTGGTTCAATGCCATAAAACTATTCTAAGGGATCAACTATCCATTCTCAAAACATTGGTCACCTTTAGGGTTAAATGTTTGATCTTAGGAGTTCCTCGGTTCTCAAATCATCTAATTTCCAAATAATTATGTGCAATTACATCCTAATAATACTTGGGAAGGATTACATTAGTGGGTCAAAGCCATAAGTACATTCTATGGGAAGAACTAATCATTCTAAGAACATTGGTCTCCTTTAGGGTTAAATGCATGATCTTAGGAGTTCGTGAGTTCTTACATCCTCTAATTTACTTATAATTATGTTCATTTACCTCCTACTAATCCTTGGGAATGATTAGATTGTTGGTTCAATGCCATAAAACTATTCTAAGGGATCAACTATCCATTCTCAAAACATTGGTCACCTTTAGGGTTAAATGTTTGATCTTAGAGTTCCTCGGTTCTCAAATCATCTAATTTCCAAATAATTATGTGCAATTACATCCTAATAATACTTGGGAAGGATTACATTAGTGGGTCAAAGCCATAAGTACATTCTATGGGAAGAACTAATCATTCTAAGAACATTGGTCTCCTTTAGGGTTAAATGCATGATCTTAGGAGTTCGTGAGTTCTTACATCCTCTAATTTACTTATAATTATGTTCATTTACCTCCTACTAATCCTTGGGAATGATTAGATTGTTGATTCAATGCCATAACACCATTCTAAGGGATGAACTACCCATTCTAAGAACATTGGTCACGTTTAGGGTGAAATGCTTGATCTTAGGAGTTCTTGAGTAATCCTCTAATTTAGTTATAAATATGTTCATTTACATCCTACTAATCCTTGGGAAGGATTACATTAGTGGGTCAAAGCCATAAGAACATTATAAGGGATGAAGTAACCATTCTAAGAACATTGGTCTCCTTTAGGGTTAAATGCATGATCTTAGGAGTTCGTGAGTTCTTACATCCTCTAATTTACTTATAATTATGTTCATTTACCTCCTACTAATCCTTGGGAATGATTAGATTGTTGGTTCAATGCCATAAAACTATTCTAAGGGATCAACTATCCATTCTCAAAACATTGGTCACCTTTAGGGTTAAATGTTTGATCTTAGAGTTCCTCGGTTCTCAAATCATCTAATTTCCAAATAATTATGTGCAATTACATCCTAATAATACTTGGGAAGGATTACATTAGTGGGTCAAAGCCATAAGTACATTCTATGGGAAGAACTAATCATTCTAAGAACATTGGTCTCCTTTAGGGTTAAATGCATGATCTTAGGAGTTCGTGAGTTCTTACATCCTCTAATTTACTTATAATTATGTTCATTTACCTCCTACTAATCCTTGGGAATGATTAGATTGTTGATTCAATGCCATAACACCATTCTAAGGGATGAACTACCCATTCTAAGAACATTGGTCACGTTTAGGGTGAAATGCTTGATCTTAGGAGTTCTTGAGTAATCCTCTAATTTAGTTATAAATATGTTCATTTACATCCTACTAATCCTTGGGAAGGATTACATTAGTGGGTCAAAGCCATAAGAACATTATAAGGGATGAAGTAACCATTCTAAGAACATTGGTCTCCTTTAGGGTTAAATGCATGATCTTAGGAGTTCGTGAGTTCTTACATCCTCTAATTTACTTATAATTATGTTCATTTACCTCCTACTAATCCTTGGGAATGATTAGATTGTTGGTTCAATGCCATAAAACTATTCTAAGGGATCAACTATCCATTCTCAAAACATTGGTCACCTTTAGGGTTAAATGTTTGATCTTAGGAGTTCCTCGGTTCTCAAATCATCTAATTTCCAAATAATTATGTGCAATTACATCCTAATAATACTTGGGAAGGATTACATTAGTGGGTCAAAGCCATAAGTACATTCTATGGGAAGAACTAATCATTCTAAGAACATTGGTCTCCTTTAGGGTTAAATGCATGATCTTAGGAGTTCGTGAGTTCTTACATCCTCTAATTTACTTATAATTATGTTCATTTACCTCCTACTAATCCTTGGGAATGATTAGATTGTTGATTCAATGCCATAAAACTATTCTAAGGGATCAACTATCCATTCTCAAAACATTGGTCACCTTTAGGGTTAAATGTTTGATCTTAGGAGTTCCTCGGTTCTCAAATCATCTAATTTCCAAATAATTATGTGCAATTACATCCTAATAATACTTGGGAAGGATTACATTAGTGGGTCAAAGCCATAAGTACATTCTATGGGAAGAACTAATCATTCTAAGAACATTGGTCTCCTTTAGGGTTAAATGCATGATCTTAGGAGTTCGTGAGTTCTTACATCCTCTAATTTACTTATAATTATGTTCATTTACCTCCTACTAATCCTTGGGAATGATTAGATTGTTGATTCAATGCCATAACACCATTCTAAGGGATGAACTACCCATTCTAAGAACATTGGTCACGTTTAGGGTGAAATGCTTGATCTTAGGAGTTCTTGAGTAATCCTCTAATTTAGTTATAAATATGTTCATTTACATCCTACTAATCCTTGGGAAGGATTACATTAGTGGGTCAAAGCCATAAGAACATTATAAGGGATGAAGTAACCATTCTAAGAACATTGGTCTCCTTTAGGGTTAAATGCTTGATCGTTAGGAGTTCATGAGTTTTTACATCCTCTAATTTACTTATAATTATGTTCATTTACCTCCTACTAATCCTTGGGAATGATTAGATTGTTGGTTCAATGCCATAAAACTATTCTAAGGGATCAACTATCCATTCTCAAAACATTGGTCACCTTTAGGGTTAAATGTTTGATCTTAGAGTTCCTCGGTTCTCAAATCATCTAATTTCCAAATAATTATGTGCAATTACATCCTAATAATACTTGGGAAGGATTACATTAGTGGGTCAAAGCCATAAGTACATTCTATGGGAAGAACTAATCATTCTAAGAACATTGGTCTCCTTTAGGGTTAAATGCATGATCTTAGGAGTTCGTGAGTTCTTACATCCTCTAATTTACTTATAATTATGTTCATTTACCTCCTACTAATCCTTGGGAATGATTAGATTGTTGATTCAATGCCATAACACCATTCTAAGGGATGAACTACCCATTCTAAGAACATTGGTCACGTTTAGGGTGAAATGCTTGATCTTAGGAGTTCTTGAGTAATCCTCTAATTTAGTTATAAATATGTTCATTTACATCCTACTAATCCTTGGGAAGGATTACATTAGTGGGTCAAAGCCATAAGAACATTATAAGGGATGAAGTAACCATTCTAAGAACATTGGTCTCCTTTAGGGTTAAATGCATGATCTTAGGAGTTCGTGAGTTCTTACATCCTCTAATTTACTTATAATTATGTTCATTTACCTCCTACTAATCCTTGGGAATGATTAGATTGTTGGTTCAATGCCATAAAACTATTCTAAGGGATCAACTATCCATTCTCAAAACATTGGTCACCTTTAGGGTTAAATGTTTGATCTTACGAGTTCCTCGGTTCTCAAATCATCTAATTTCCAAATAATTATGTGCAATTACATCCTAATAATACTTGGGAAGGATTACATTAGTGGGTCAAAGCCATAAGTACATTCTATGGGAAGAACTAATCATTCTAAGAACATTGGTCTCCTTTAGGGTTAAATGCATGATCTTAGGAGTTCGTGAGTTCTTACATCCTCTAATTTACTTATAATTATGTTCATTTACCTCCTACTAATCCTTGGGAATGATTAGATTGTTGATTCAATGCCATAACACCATTCTAAGGGATGAACTACCCATTCTAAGAACATTGGTCACGTTTAGGGTGAAATGCTTGATCTTAGGAGTTCTTGAGTAATCCTCTAATTTAGTTATAAATATGTTCATTTACATCCTACTAATCCTTGGGAAGGATTACATTAGTGGGTCAAAGCCATAAGAACATTATAAGGGATGAAGTAACCATTCTAAGAACATTGGTCTCCTTTAGGGTTAAATGCATGATCTTAGGAGTTCATGAGTTCTTACATCCTCTAATTTACTTATAATTATGTTCATTTACCTCCTACTAATCCTTGGGAATGATTAGATTGTTGGTTCAATGCCATAAAACTATTCTAAGGGATCAACTATCCATTCTCAAAACATTGGTCACCTTTAGGGTTAAATGTTTGATCTTAGGAGTTCCTCGGTTCTCAAATCATCTAATTTCCAAATAATTATGTGCAATTACATCCTAATAATACTTGGGAAGGATTACATTAGTGGGTCAAAGCCATAAGTACATTCTATGGGAAGAACTAATCATTCTAAGAACATTGGTCTCCTTTAGGGTTAAATGCATGATCTTAGGAGTTCGTGAGTTCTTACATCCTCTAATTTACTTATAATTATGTTCATTTACCTCCTACTAATCCTTGGGAATGATTAGATTGTTGGTTCAATGCCATAAAACTATTCTAAGGGATCAACTATCCATTCTCAAAACATTGGTCACCTTTAGGGTTAAATGTTTGATCTTACGAGTTCCTCGGTTCTCAAATCATCTAATTTCCAAATAATTATGTGCAATTACATCCTAATAATACTTGGGAAGGATTACATTAGTGGGTCAAAGCCATAAGTACATTCTATGGGAAGAACTAATCATTCTAAGAACATTGGTCTCCTTTAGGGTTAAATGCATGATCTTAGGAGTTCGTGAGTTCTTACATCCTCTAATTTACTTATAATTATGTTCATTTACCTCCTACTAATCCTTGGGAATGATTAGATTGTTGATTCAATGCCATAACACCATTCTAAGGGATGAACTACCCATTCTAAGAACATTGGTCACGTTTAGGGTGAAATGCTTGATCTTAGGAGTTCTTGAGTAATCCTCTAATTTAGTTATAAATATGTTCATTTACATCCTACTAATCCTTGGGAAGGATTACATTAGTGGGTCAAAGCCATAAGAACATTATAAGGGATGAAGTAACCATTCTAAGAACATTGGTCTCCTTTAGGGTTAAATGCATGATCTTAGGAGTTCATGAGTTCTTACATCCTCTAATTTACTTATAATTATGTTCATTTACCTCCTACTAATCCTTGGGAATGATTAGATTGTTGGTTCAATGCCATAAAACTATTCTAAGGGATCAACTATCCATTCTCAAAACATTGGTCACCTTTAGGGTTAAATGTTTGATCTTACGAGTTCCTCGGTTCTCAAATCATCTAATTTCCAAATAATTATGTGCAATTACATCCTAATAATACTTGGGAAGGATTACATTAGTGGGTCAAAGCCATAAGTACATTCTATGGGAAGAACTAATCATTCTAAGAACATTGGTCTCCTTTAGGGTTAAATGCATGATCTTAGGAGTTCGTGAGTTCTTACATCCTCTAATTTACTTATAATTATGTTCATTTACCTCCTACTAATCCTTGGGAATGATTAGATTGTTGATTCAATGCCATAAAACTATTCTAAGGGATGAACTACCCATTCTCAAGAACATTGGTCACCTTTAGGGTTAAATGTTTGATCTTAGGAGTTCTTGAGTAATCATCTAATTTAGTTATAAATTATGTTCATTTACATCCTACTAATACTTGGGAAGGATTACATTAGTGGGTCAAAGCCATAAGAACATTATAAGGGAAGAAGTAATCATTCTAAGAACATTGGTCTCCTTTAGGGTTAAATGCATGATCTTAGGAGTTCGTGAGTTCTTACATCCTCTAATTTACTTATAATTATGTTCATTTACCTCCTACTAATCCTTGGGAATGATTAGATTGTTGATTCAATGCCATAAAACTATTCTAAGGGATCAACTATCCATTCTCAAAACATTGGTCACCTTTAGGGTTAAATGTTTGATCTTAGGAGTTCCTCGGTTCTCAAATCATCTAATTTCCAAATAATTATGTGCAATTACATCCTAATAATACTTGGGAAGGATTACATTAGTGGGTCAAAGCCATAAGTACATTCTATGGGAAGAACTAATCATTCTAAGAACATTGGTCTCCTTTAGGGTTAAATGCATGATCTTAGGAGTTCGTGAGTTCTTACATCCTCTAATTTACTTATAATTATGTTCATTTACCTCCTACTAATCCTTGGGAATGATTAGATTGTTGGTTCAATGCCATAAAACTATTCTAAGGGATCAACTATCCATTCTCAAAACATTGGTCACCTTTAGGGTTAAATGTTTGATCTTAGAGTTCCTCGGTTCTCAAATCATCTAATTTCCAAATAATTATGTGCAATTACATCCTAATAATACTTGGGAAGGATTACATTAGTGGGTCAAAGCCATAAGTACATTCTATGGGAAGAACTAATCATTCTAAGAACATTGGTCTCCTTTAGGGTTAAATGCATGATCTTAGGAGTTCGTGAGTTCTTACATCCTCTAATTTACTTATAATTATGTTCATTTACCTCCTACTAATCCTTGGGAATGATTAGATTGTTGATTCAATGCCATAACACCATTCTAAGGGATGAACTACCCATTCTAAGAACATTGGTCACGTTTAGGGTGAAATGCTTGATCTTAGGAGTTCTTGAGTAATCCTCTAATTTAGTTATAAATATGTTCATTTACATCCTACTAATCCTTGGGAAGGATTACATTAGTGGGTCAAAGCCATAAGAACATTATAAGGGATGAAGTAACCATTCTAAGAACATTGGTCTCCTTTAGGGTTAAATGCATGATCTTAGGAGTTCATGAGTTCTTACATCCTCTAATTTACTTATAATTATGTTCATTTACCTCCTACTAATCCTTGGGAATGATTAGATTGTTGGTTCAATGCCATAAAACTATTCTAAGGGATCAACTATCCATTCTCAAAACATTGGTCACCTTTAGGGTTAAATGTTTGATCTTACGAGTTCCTCGGTTCTCAAATCATCTAATTTCCAAATAATTATGTGCAATTACATCCTAATAATACTTGGGAAGGATTACATTAGTGGGTCAAAGCCATAAGTACATTCTATGGGAAGAACTAATCATTCTAAGAACATTGGTCTCCTTTAGGGTTAAATGCATGATCTTAGGAGTTCGTGAGTTCTTACATCCTCTAATTTACTTATAATTATGTTCATTTACCTCCTACTAATCCTTGGGAATGATTAGATTGTTGATTCAATGCCATAACACCATTCTAAGGGATGAACTACCCATTCTAAGAACATTGGTCACGTTTATGTGAAATGCTTGATCTTAGGAGTTCTTGAGTAAATCATCTAATTTAGTTATAAATATGTTCATTTACATCCTACTAATCCTTGGGAAGGATTACATTAGTGGGTCAAAGCCATAAGAACATTATAAGGGATGAAGTAACCATTCTAAGAACATTGGT
Organism: Angophora floribunda; assembly: GCA_014182895.1. Lineage (NCBI taxonomy): Eukaryota > Viridiplantae > Streptophyta > Magnoliopsida > Myrtales > Myrtaceae > Angophora > Angophora floribunda. Next base: position 81,345 of record JABKBU010000012.1, on the reverse strand, counting down.
CTCCTTTAGGGTTAAATGCATGATCTTAGGAGTTCGTGAGTTCTTACATCCTCTAATTTACTTATAATTATGTTCATTTACCTCCTACTAATCCTTGGGAATGATTAGATTGTTGGTTCAATGCCATAAAACTATTCTAAGGGATCAACTATCCATTCTCAAAACATTGGTCACCTTTAGGGTTAAATGTTTGATCTTAGGAGTTCCTCGGTTCTCAAATCATCTAATTTCCAAATAATTATGTGCAATTACATCCTAATAATACTTGGGAAGGATTACATTAGTGGGTCAAAGCCATAAGTACATTCTATGGGAAGAACTAATCATTCTAAGAACATTGGTCTCCTTTAGGGTTAAATGCATGATCTTAGGAGTTCGTGAGTTCTTACATCCTCTAATTTACTTATAATTATGTTCATTTACCTCCTACTAATCCTTGGGAATGATTAGATTGTTGGTTCAATGCCATAAAACTATTCTAAGGGATCAACTATCCATTCTCAAAACATTGGTCACCTTTAGGGTTAAATGTTTGATCTTAGGAGTTCCTCGGTTCTCAAATCATCTAATTTCCAAATAATTATGTGCAATTACATCCTAATAATACTTGGGAAGGATTACATTAGTGGGTCAAAGCCATAAGTACATTCTATGGGAAGAACTAATCATTCTAAGAACATTGGTCTCCTTTAGGGTTAAATGCATGATCTTAGGAGTTCGTGAGTTCTTACATCCTCTAATTTACTTATAATTATGTTCATTTACCTCCTACTAATCCTTGGGAATGATTAGATTGTTGATTCAATGCCATAACACCATTCTAAGGGATGAACTACCCATTCTAAGAACATTGGTCACGTTTAGGGTGAAATGCTTGATCTTAGGAGTTCTTGAGTAATCCTCTAATTTAGTTATAAATATGTTCATTTACATCCTACTAATCCTTGGGAAGGATTACATTAGTGGGTCAAAGCCATAAGAACATTATAAGGGATGAAGTAACCATTCTAAGAACATTGGTCTCCTTTAGGGTTAAATGCATGATCTTAGGAGTTCGTGAGTTCTTACATCCTCTAATTTACTTATAATTATGTTCATTTACCTCCTACTAATCCTTGGGAATGATTAGATTGTTGGTTCAATGCCATAAAACTATTCTAAGGGATCAACTATCCATTCTCAAAACATTGGTCACCTTTAGGTTAAATGTTTGATCTTAGAGTTCCTCGGTTCTCAAATCATCTAATTTCCAAATAATTATGTGCAATTACATCCTAATAATACTTGGGAAGGATTACATTAGTGGGTCAAAGCCATAAGTACATTCTATGGGAAGAACTAATCATTCTAAGAACATTGGTCTCCTTTAGGGTTAAATGCATGATCTTAGGAGTTCGTGAGTTCTTACATCCTCTAATTTACTTATAATTATGTTCATTTACCTCCTACTAATCCTTGGGAATGATTAGATTGTTGATTCAATGCCATAAAACTATTCTAAGGGATCAACTATCCATTCTCAAAACATTGGTCACCTTTAGGGTTAAATGTTTGATCTTAGAGTTCCTCGGTTCTCAAATCATCTAATTTCCAAATAATTATGTGCAATTACATCCTAATAATACTTGGGAAGGATTACATTAGTGGGTCAAAGCCATAAGTACATTCTATGGGAAGAACTAATCATTCTAAGAACATTGGTCTCCTTTAGGGTTAAATGCATGATCTTAGGAGTTCGTGAGTTCTTACATCCTCTAATTTACTTATAATTATGTTCATTTACCTCCTACTAATCCTTGGGAATGATTAGATTGTTGATTCAATGCCATAACACCATTCTAAGGGATGAACTACCCATTCTAAGAACATTGGTCACGTTTAGGGTGAAATGATTGATCTTAGGAGTTCTTGAGTAATTCTCTAATTTAGTTATAAATATGTTCATTTACATCCTACTAATACTTGGGAAGGATTACATTAGTGGGTCAAAGCCATAAGAACATTATAAGGGATGAAGTAACCATTCTAAGAACATTGGTCTCCTTTAGGGTTAAATGCTTGATCGTTAGGAGTTCATGAGTTTTTACATCCTATAATTACTTATAATTATGTTCATGTACCTCCTACTAATCCTTGGGAATGATTAGATTGTTGGTTCAATGCCATAAAACTATTCTAAGGGATCAACTATCCATTCTCAAAACATTGGTCACCTTTAGGGTTAAATGTTTGATCTTACGAGTTCCTCGGTTCTCAAATCATCTAATTTCCAAATAATTATGTGCAATTACATCCTAATAATACTTGGGAAGGATTACATTAGTGGGTCAAAGCCATAAGTACATTCTATGGGAAGAACTAATCATTCTAAGAACATTGGTCTCCTTTAGGGTTAAATGCATGATCTTAGGAGTTCGTGAGTTCTTACATCCTCTAATTTACTTATAATTATGTTCATTTACCTCCTACTAATCCTTGGGAATGATTAGATTGTTGATTCAATGCCATAAAACCATTCTAAGGGATGAACTACCCATTCTAAGAACATTGGTCACGTTTAGGGTGAAATGATTGATCTTAGGAGTTCTTGAGTAATTCTCTAATTTAGTTATAAATATGTTCATTTACATCCTACTAATCCTTGGGAAGGATTACATTAGTGGGTCAAAGCCATAAGAACATTCTAAGGGAAGAACTAATCATTCTAAGAACATTGGTCTCCTTTAGGGTTAAATGCATGATCTTAGGAGTTCGTGAGTTCTTACATCCTCTAATTTACTTATAATTATGTTCATTTACCTCCTACTAATCCTTGGGAATGATTAGATTGTTGGTTCAATGCCATAAAACTATTCTAAGGGATCAACTATCCATTCTCAAAACATTGGTCACCTTTAGGGTTAAATGTTTGATCTTACGAGTTCCTCGGTTCTCAAATCATCTAATTTCCAAATAATTATGTGCAATTACATCCTAATAATACTTGGGAAGGATTACATTAGTGGGTCAAAGCCATAAGTACATTCTATGGGAAGAACTAATCATTCTAAGAACATTGGTCTCCTTTAGGGTTAAATGCATGATCTTAGGAGTTCGTGAGTTCTTACATCCTCTAATTTACTTATAATTATGTTCATTTACCTCCTACTAATCCTTGGGAATGATTAGATTGTTGATTCAATGCCATAACACCATTCTAAGGGATGAACTACCCATTCTAAGAACATTGGTCACGTTTAGGGTGAAATGCTTGATCTTAGGAGTTCTTGAGTAATCCTCTAATTTAGTTATAAATATGTTCATTTACATCCTACTAATCCTTGGGAAGGATTACATTAGTGGGTCAAAGCCATAAGAACATTATAAGGGATGAAGTAACCATTCTAAGAACATTGGTCTCCTTTAGGGTTAAATGCATGATCTTAGGAGTTCATGAGTTCTTACATCCTCTAATTTACTTATAATTATGTTCATTTACCTCCTACTAATCCTTGGGAATGATTAGATTGTTGGTTCAATGCCATAAAACTATTCTAAGGGATCAACTATCCATTCTCAAAACATTGGTCACCTTTAGGGTTAAATGTTTGATCTTACGAGTTCCTCGGTTCTCAAATCATCTAATTTCCAAATAATTATGTGCAATTACATCCTAATAATACTTGGGAAGGATTACATTAGTGGGTCAAAGCCATAAGTACATTCTATGGGAAGAACTAATCATTCTAAGAACATTGGTCTCCTTTAGGGTTAAATGCATGATCTTAGGAGTTCGTGAGTTCTTACATCCTCTAATTTACTTATAATTATGTTCATTTACCTCCTACTAATCCTTGGGAATGATTAGATTGTTGATTCAATGCCATAAAACTATTCTAAGGGATCAACTATCCATTCTCAAAACATTGGTCACCTTTAGGGTTAAATGTTTGATCTTAGGAGTTCCTCGGTTCTCAAATCATCTAATTTCCAAATAATTATGTGCAATTACATCCTAATAATACTTGGGAAGGATTACATTAGTGGGTCAAAGCCATAAGTACATTCTATGGGAAGAACTAATCATTCTAAGAACATTGGTCTCCTTTAGGGTTAAATGCATGATCTTAGGAGTTCGTGAGTTCTTACATCCTCTAATTTACTTATAATTATGTTCATTTACCTCCTACTAATCCTTGGGAATGATTAGATTGTTGATTCAATGCCATAACACCATTCTAAGGGATGAACTACCCATTCTAAGAACATTGGTCACGTTTAGGGTGAAATGCTTGATCTTAGGAGTTCTTGAGTAATCCTCTAATTTAGTTATAAATATGTTCATTTACATCCTACTAATCTTGGGAAGGATTACATTAGTGGGTCAAAGCCATAAGAACATTATAAGGGATGAAGTAACCATTCTAAGAACATTGGTCTCCTTTAGGGTTAAATGCATGATCTTAGGAGTTCGTGAGTTCTTACATCCTCTAATTTACTTATAATTATGTTCATTTACCTCCTACTAATCCTTGGGAATGATTAGATTGTTGGTTCAATGCCATAAAACTATTCTAAGGGATCAACTATCCATTCTCAAAACATTGGTCACCTTTAGGGTTAAATGTTTGATCTTACGAGTTCCTCGGTTCTCAAATCATCTAATTTCCAAATAATTATGTGCAATTACATCCTAATAATACTTGGGAAGGATTACATTAGTGGGTCAAAGCCATAAGTACATTCTATGGGAAGAACTAATCATTCTAAGAGCATTGGTCTCCTTTAGGGTTAAATGCATGATCTTAGGAGTTCGTGAGTTCTTACATACTGTAATTTACTTATAATTATGTTTATTTCCCTCCTACTAATCCTTGGGAATGATTTGATTGTTGATTCAATGCCATAACACCATTCTAAGGGATGAACTACCCATTCTAAGAACATTGGTCACGTTTAGGGTGAAATGCTTGATCTTAGGAGTTCTTGAGTTCTCAAATCATCTAATTTAAATAAATATGTTCATTTACATCCTACTAATACTTGGGAAGGATTACATTAGTGGGTCAAAGCCATAAGAACATTATATGGGAAGAACTAATCATTCTAAGAACATTGGTCTCCTTTAGGGTTAAATGCATGATCTTAGGAGTTCGTGAGTTCTTACATCCTCTAATTTACTTATAATTATGTTCATTTACCTCCTACTAATCCTTGGGAATGATTAGATTGTTGGTTCAATGCCATAAAACTATTCTAAGGGATCAACTATCCATTCTCAAAACATTGGTCACCTTTAGTGTTAAATGTTTGATCTTAGGAGTTCCTCGGTTCTCAAATCATCTAATTTCCAAAAAATTAAGTGCAATTACATCCTAATAATACTTGGGAAGGATTACATTAGTGGGTCAAAGCCATAAGTACATTCTATGGGAAGAACTAATCATTCTAAGAACATTGGTCTCCTTTAGGGTTAAATGCATGATCTTAGGAGTTCGTGAGTTCTTACATCCTCTAATTTACTTATAATTATGTTCATTTACCTCCTACTAATCCTTGGGAATGATTAGATTGTTGATTCAATGCCATAAAACTATTCTAAGGGATGAACTATCCATTCTCAAAACATTGGTCACCTTTAGGGTTAAATGTTTGATCTTAGGAGTTCTTGAGTTCTCAAATCATCTAATTTAGTTAATAATTATGTTCATTTACATCCTACTAATACTTTGGAAGGATTACATTAGTGGGTCAAAGCCATAAGAACATTATAAGGAAGAACTAATCATTCTAAGAACATTGGTCTCCTTTAGGGTTAAATGCATGATCTTAGGAGTTCGTGAGTTCTTACATCCTCTAATTTACTAATTACTTATAATTATGTTCATGTACCTCCTACTAATCCTTGGGAATGATTAGATTGTTGGTTCAATGCCATAAAACTATTCTAAGGGATCAACTATCCATTCTCAAAACATTGGTCACCTTTAGGGTTAAATGTTTGATCTTAGGAGTTCCTCGGTTCTCAAATCATCTAATTTCCAAATAATTATGTGCAATTACATCCTAATAATACTTGGGAAGGATTACATTAGTGGGTCAAAGCCATAAGTACATTCTATGGGAAGAACTAATCATTCTAAGAACATTGGTCTCCTTTAGGGTTAAATGCATGATCTTAGGAGTTCGTGAGTTCTTACATCCTCTAATTTACTTATAATTATGTTCATTTACCTCCTACTAATCCTTGGGAATGATTAGATTGTTGATTCAATGCCATAAAACTATTCTAAGGGATCAACTATCCATTCTCAAAACATTGGTCACCTTTAGGGTTAAATGTTTGATCTTAGGAGTTCTTGGTTCTCAAATCATCTAATTTCCAAATAATTATGTTCATTTACATCCTAATAATACTTGGGAAGGATTACATTAGTGGGTCAAAGCCATAAGTACATTCTATGGGAAGAACTAATCATTCTAAGAACATTGGTCTCCTTTAGGGTTAAATGCATGATCTTAGGAGTTCGTGAGTTCTTACATCCTCTAATTTACTTATAATTATGTTCATTTACCTCCTACTAATCCTTGGGAATGATTAGATTGTTGGTTCAATGCCATAAAACTATTCTAAGGGATCAACTATCCATTCTCAAAACATTGGTCACCTTTAGGGTTAAATGTTTGATCTTAGGAGTTCCTCGGTTCTCAAATCATCTAATTTCCAAATAATTATGTGCAATTACATCCTAATAATACTTGGGAAGGATTACATTAGTGGGTCAAAGCCATAAGTACATTCTATGGGAAGAACTAATCATTCTAAGAACATTGGTCTCCTTTAGGGTTAAATGCATGATTTAGGAGTTCGTGAGTTCTTACATCCTCTAATTTACTTATAATTATGTTCATTTACCTCCTACTAATCCTTGGGAATGATTAGATTGTTGATTCAATGCCATAACACCATTCTAAGGGATGAACTACCCATTCTAAGAACATTGGTCACGTTTAGGGTGAAATGCTTGATCTTAGGAGTTCTTGAGTAATCCTCTAATTTAGTTATAAATATGTTCATTTACATCCTACTAATCCTTGGGAAGGATTACATTAGTGGGTCAAAGCCATAAGAACATTATAAGGGATGAAGTAACCATTCTAAGAACATTGGTCTCCTTTAGGGTTAAATGCATGATCTTAGGAGTTCGTGAGTTCTTACATCCTCTAATTTACTTATAATTATGTTCATTTACCTCCTACTAATCCTTGGGAATGATTAGATTGTTGGTTCAATGCCATAAAACTATTCTAAGGGATCAACTATCCATTCTCAAAACATTGGTCACCTTTAGGGTTAAATGTTTGATCTTACGAGTTCCTCGGTTCTCAAATCATCTAATTTCCAAATAATTATGTGCAATTACATCCTAATAATACTTGGGAAGGATTACATTAGTGGGTCAAAGCCATAAGTACATTCTATGGGAAGAACTAATCATTCTAAGAACATTGGTCTCCTTTAGGGTTAAATGCATGATCTTAGGAGTTCGTGAGTTCTTACATCCTCTAATTTACTTATAATTATGTTCATTTACCTCCTACTAATCCTTGGGAATGATTAGATTGTTGATTCAATGCCATAAAACTATTCTAAGGGATCAACTACCCATTCTAAAACATTGGTCACCTTTAGGGTTAAATGTTTGATCTTAGGAGTTCTTGAGTAAATCATCTAATTTAGTTATAAATTATGTTCATTTACATCCTACTAATACTTGGGAAGGATTACATTAGTGGGTCAAAGCCATAAGAACATTATAAGGGAAGAACTAATCATTCTAAGAACATTGGTCTCCTTTAGGGTTAAATGCATGATCTTAGGAGTTCGTGAGTTCTTACATCCTCTAATTTACTTATAATTATGTTCATTTACCTCCTACTAATCCTTGGGAATGATTAGATTGTTGATTCAATGCCATAAAACTATTCTAAGGGATCAACTATCCATTCTCAAAACATTGGTCACCTTTAGGGTTAAATGTTTGATCTTAGGAGTTCCTCGGTTCTCAAATCATCTAATTTCCAAATAATTATGTGCAATTACATCCTAATAATACTTGGGAAGGATTACATTAGTGGGTCAAAGCCATAAGTACATTCTATGGGAAGAACTAATCATTCTAAGAACATTGGTCTCCTTTAGGGTTAAATGCATGATCTTAGGAGTTCGTGAGTTCTTACATCCTCTAATTTACTTATAATTATGTTCATTTACCTCCTACTAATCCTTGGGAATGATTAGATTGTTGATTCAATGCCATAAAACTATTCTAAGGGATCAACTATCCATTCTCAAAACATTGGTCACCTTTAGGGTTAAATGTTTGATCTTAGGAGTTCCTCGGTTCTCAAATCATCTAATTTCCAAATAATTATGTGCAATTACATCCTAATAATACTTGGGAAGGATTACATTAGTGGGTCAAAGCCATAAGTACATTCTATGGGAAGAACTAATCATTCTAAGAACATTGGTCTCCTTTAGGGTTAAATGCATGATCTTAGGAGTTCGTGAGTTCTTACATCCTCTAATTTACTTATAATTATGTTCATTTACCTCCTACTAATCCTTGGGAATGATTAGATTGTTGATTCAATGCCATAAAACCATTCTAAGGGATGAACTACCCATTCTAAGAACATTGGTCACGTTTAGGGTGAAATGCTTGATCTTAGGAGTTCGCGAGTAATCATCTAATTTAGTTATAATTATGTTCATTTACATCCTACTAATACTTGGGAAGGATTACATTAGTGGGTCAAAGCCATAAGTACATTCTATGGGAAGAAGTAATCATTCTAAGAACATTGGTCTCCTTTAGGGTTAAATGCATGATCTTAGGAGTTCGTGAGTTCTTACATCCTCTAATTTACTTATAATTATGTTCATTTACCTCCTACTAATCCTTGGGAATGATTAGATTGTTGGTTCAATGCCATAAAACTATTCTAAGGGATCAACTATCCATTCTCAAAACATTGGTCACCTTTAGGGTTAAATGTTTGATCTTAGGAGTTCCTCGGTTCTCAAATCATCTAATTTCCAAATAATTATGTGCAATTACATCCTAATAATACTTGGGAAGGATTACATTAGTGGGTCAAAGCCATAAGTACATTCTATGGGAAGAACTAATCATTCTAAGAACATTGGTCTCCTTTAGGGTTAAATGCATGATCTTAGGAGTTCGTGAGTTCTTACATCCTCTAATTTACTTATAATTATGTTCATTTACCTCCTACTAATCCTTGGGAATGATTAGATTGTTGATTCGATGCCATAAAACTATTCTAAGGAATCAACTATCCATTCTCAAAACATTGGTCACCTTTAGGGTTAAATGTTTGATCTTACGAGTTCCTCGGTTCTCAAATCATCTAATTTCCAAATAATTATGTGCAATTACATCCTAATAATACTTGGGAAGGATTACATTAGTGGGTCAAAGCCATAAGTACATTCTATGGGAAGAACTAATCATTCTAAGAACATTGGTCTCCTTTAGGGTTAAATGCATGATCTTAGGAGTTCGTGAGTTCTTACATCCTCTAATTTACTTATAATTATGTTCATTTACCTCCTACTAATCCTTGGGAATGATTAGATTGTTGATTCAATGCCATAACACCATTCTAAGGGATGAACTACCCATTCTAAGAACATTGGTCACGTTTAGGGTGAAATGCTTGATCTTAGGAGTTCTTGAGTAATCCTCTAATTTAGTTATAAATATGTTCATTTACATCCTACTAATCCTTGGGAAGGATTACATTAGTGGGTCAAAGCCATAAGAACATTATAAGGGATGAAGTAACCATTCTAAGAACATTGGCCACCTTTAGGGTTAAATGCTTGATCCTTAGGAGTTCATGAGTTTTTACATCCTATAATTACTTATAATTATGTTCATGTACCTCCTACTAATCCTTGGGAATGATTAGATTGTTGGTTCAATGCCATAAAACTATTCTAAGGGATCAACTATCCATTCTCAAAACATTGGTCACCTTTAGGGTTAAATGTTTGATCTTACGAGTTCCTCGGTTCTCAAATCATCTAATTTCCAAATAATTATGTGCAATTACATCCTAATAATACTTGGGAAGGATTACATTAGTGGGTCAAAGCCATAAGTACATTCTATGGGAAGAACTAATCATTCTAAGAACATTGGTCTCCTTTAGGGTTAAATGCATGATCTTAGGAGTTCGTGAGTTCTTACATCCTCTAATTTACTTATAATTATGTTCATTTACCTCCTACTAATCCTTGGGAATGATTAGATTGTTGATTCAATGCCATAAAACTATTCTAAGGGATCAACTATCCATTCTCAAAACATTGGTCACCTTTAGGGTTAAATGTTTGATCTTAGGAGTTCTCGGTTCTCAAATCATCTAATTTCCAAATAATTATGTGCAATTACATCCTAATAATACTTGGGAAGGATTACATTAGTGGGTCAAAGCCATAAGTACATTCTATGGGAAGAACTAATCATTCTAAGAACATTGGTCTCCTTTAGGGTTAAATGCATGATCTTAGGAGTTCGTGAGTTCTTACATCCTCTAATTTACTTATAATTATGTTCATTTACCTCCTACTAATCCTTGGGAATGATTAGATTGTTGATTCAATGCCATAAAACTATTCTAAGGGATCAACTATCCATTCTCAAAACATTGGTCACCTTTAGGGTTAAATGTTTGATCTTAGGAGTTCCTCGGTTCTCAAATCATCTAATTTCCAAATAATTATGTGCAATTACATCCTAATAATACTTGGGAAGGATTACATTAGTGGGTCAAAGCCATAAGTACATTCTATGGGAAGAACTAATCATTCTAAGAACATTGGTCTCCTTTAGGGTTAAATGCATGATCTTAGGAGTTCGTGAGTTCTTACATCCTCTAATTTACTTATAATTATGTTCATTTACCTCCTACTAATCCTTGGGAATGATTAGATTGTTGATTCAATGCCATAAAACTATTCTAAGGGATCAACTATCCATTCTCAAAACATTGGTCACCTTTAGGGTTAAATGTTTGATCTTAGGAGTTCTCGGTTCTCAAATCATCTAATTTCCAAATAATTATGTTCAATTACATCCTAATAATACTTGGGAAGGATTACATTAGTGGGTCAAAGCCATAAGTACATTCTATGGGAAGAACTAATCATTCTAAGAACATTGGTCTCCTTTAGGGTTAAATGCATGATCTTAGGAGTTCGTGAGTTCTTACATCCTCTAATTTACTTATAATTATGTTCATTTACCTCCTACTAATCCTTGGGAATGATTAGATTGTTGATTCAATGCCATAAAACTATTCTAAGGGATCAACTATCCATTCTCAAAACATTGGTCACCTTTAGGGTTAAATGTTTGATCTTAGGAGTTCCTCGGTTCTCAAATCATCTAATTTCCAAATAATTATGTGCAATTACATCCTAATAATACTTGGGAAGGATTACATTAGTGGGTCAAAGCCATAAGTACATTCTATGGGAAGAACTAATCATTCTAAGAACATTGGTCTCCTTTAGGGTTAAATGCATGATCTTAGGAGTTCGTGAGTTCTTACATCCTCTAATTTACTTATAATTATGTTCATTTACCTCCTACTAATCCTTGGGAATGATTAGATTGTTGATTCAATGCCATAAAACTATTCTAAGGGATCAACTATCCATTCTCAAAACATTGGTCACCTTTAGGGTTAAATGTTTGATCTTAGGAGTTCCTCGGTTCTCAAATCATCTAATTTCCAAATAATTATGTGCAATTACATCCTAATAATACTTGGGAAGGATTACATTAGTGGGTCAAAGCCATAAGTACATTCTATGGGAAGAACTAATCATTCTAAGAACATTGGTCTCCTTTAGGGTTAAATGCATGATCTTAGGAGTTCGTGAGTTCTTACATCCTCTAATTTACTTATAATTATGTTCATTTACCTCCTACTAATCCTTGGGAATGATTAGATTGTTGGTTCAATGCCATAAAACTATTCTAAGGGATCAACTATCCATTCTCAAAACATTGGTCACCTTTAGGGTTAAATGTTTGATCTTAGGAGTTCCTCGGTTCTCAAATCATCTAATTTCCAAATAATTATGTGCAATTACATCCTAATAATACTTGGGAAGGATTACATTAGTGGGTCAAAGCCATAAGTACATTCTATGGGAAGAACTAATCATTCTAAGAACATTGGTCTCCTTTAGGGTTAAATGCATGATCTTAGGAGTTCGTGAGTTCTTACATCCTCTAATTTACTTATAATTTATGTTCATTTACCTCCTACTAATCCTTGGGAATGATTAGATTGTTGATTCAATGCCATAAAACTATTCTAAGGGATCAACTATCCATTCTCAAAACATTGGTCACCTTTAGGGTTAAATGTTTGATCTTAGGAGTTCTTGAGTTCTCAAATCATCTAATTTCCAAATAATTATGTTCATTTACATCCTACTAATCTTGGGAAGGATTACATTAGTGGGTCAAAGCCATAAGAACATTATATGGGAAGAAGTAACTAATCATTCTAAGAACATTGGTCTCCTTTAGGGTTAAATGCATGATCTTAGGAGTTCGTGAGTTCTTACATCCTCTAATTTACTTATAATTATGTTCATTTACCTCCTACTAATCCTTGGGAATGATTAGATTGTTGGTTCAATGCCATAAAACTATTCTAAGGGATCAACTATCCATTCTCAAAACATTGGTCACCTTTAGGGTTAAATGTTTGATCTTACGAGTTCCTCGGTTCTCAAATCATCTAATTTCCAAATAATTATGTGCAATTACATCCTAATAATACTTGGGAAGGATTACATTAGTGGGTCAAAGCCATAAGTACATTCTATGGGAAGAACTAATCATTCTAAGAACATTGGTCTCCTTTAGGGTTAAATGCATGATCTTAGGAGTTCGTGAGTTCTTACATCCTCTAATTTACTTATAATTATGTTCATTTACCTCCTACTAATCCTTGGGAATGATTAGATTGTTGATTCAATGCCATAACACCATTCTAAGGGATGAACTACCCATTCTAAGAACATTGGTCACGTTTAGGGTGAAATGCTTGATCTTAGGAGTTCTTGAGTAATCCTCTAATTTAGTTATAAATATGTTCATTTACATCCTACTAATCCTTGGGAAGGATTACATTAGTGGGTCAAAGCCATAAGAACATTATAAGGGATGAAGTAACCATTCTAAGAACATTGGTCTCCTTTAGGGTTAAATGCATGATCGTTAGGAGTTCATGAGTTTTTTACATCCTCTAATTTACTTATAATTATGTTCATTTACCTCCTACTAATCCTTGGGAATGATTAGATTGTTGGTTCAATGCCATAAAACTATTCTAAGGGATCAACTATCCATTCTCAAAACATTGGTCACCTTTAGGGTTAAATGTTTGATCTTACGAGTTCCTCGGTTCTCAAATCATCTAATTTCCAAATAATTATGTGCAATTACATCCTAATAATACTTGGGAAGGATTACATTAGTGGGTCAAAGCCATAAGTACATTCTATGGGAAGAACTAATCATTCTAAGAACATTGGTCTCCTTTAGGGTTAAATGCATGATCTTAGGAGTTCGTGAGTTCTTACATCCTCTAATTTACTTATAATTATGTTCATTTACCTCCTACTAATCCTTGGGAATGATTAGATTGTTGATTCAATGCCATAAAACTATTCTAAGGGATCAACTATCCATTCTCAAAACATTGGTCACCTTTAGGGTTAAATGTTTGATCTTAGGTTTCGAGTAAATCATCTAATTTAAATAATTATGTTCATTTACATCCTACTAATACTTGGGAAGGATTACATTAGTGGGTCAAAGCCATAAGAACATTCTATGGGAAGAACTAATCATTCTAAGAACATTGGTCTCCTTTAGGGTTAAATGCATGATCTTAGGAGTTCGTGAGTTCTTACATCCTCTAATTTACTTATAATTATGTTCATTTACCTCCTACTAATCCTTGGGAATGATTAGATTGTTGATTCAATGCCATAAAACTATTCTAAGGGATCAACTATCCATTCTCAAAACATTGGTCACCTTTAGGGTTAAATGTTTGATCTTAGGAGTTCCTCGGTTCTCAAATCATCTAATTTCCAAATAATTATGTGCAATTACATCCTAATAATACTTGGGAAGGATTACATTAGTGGGTCAAAGCCATAAGTACATTCTATGGGAAGAACTAATCATTCTAAGAACATTGGTCTCCTTTAGGGTTAAATGCATGATCTTAGGAGTTCGTGAGTTCTTACATCCTCTAATTTACTTATAATTATGTTCATTTACCTCCTACTAATCCTTGGGAATGATTAGATTGTTGATTCAATGCCATAAAACTATTCTAAGGGATCAACTATCCATTCTCAAAACATTGGTCACCTTTAGGGTTAAATGTTTGATCTTAGGAGTTCCTCGGTTCTCAAATCATCTAATTTCCAAATAATTATGTGCAATTACATCCTAATAATACTTGGGAAGGATTACATTAGTGGGTCAAAGCCATAAGTACATTCTATGGGAAGAACTAATCATTCTAAGAACATTGGTCTCCTTTAGGGTTAAATGCATGATCTTAGGAGTTCGTGAGTTCTTACATCCTCTAATTTACTTATAATTATGTTCATTTACCTCCTACTAATCCTTGGGAATGATTAGATTGTTGATTCAATGCCATAAAACTATTCTAAGGGATCAACTATCCATTCTCAAAACATTGGTCACCTTTGGTTAAATGTTAAATGTTTGATCTTAGGAGTTCTTGAGTAAAATCATCTAATTTAGTTATAATTATGTTCATTTACATCCTACTAATACTTGGGAAGGATTACATTAGTGGGTCAAAGCCATAAGAACATTATAAGGGAAGAAGTAATCATTCTAAGAACATTGGTCTCCTTTAGGGTTAAATGCATGATCTTAGGAGTTCGTGAGTTCTTACATCCTCTAATTTACTTATAATTATGTTCATTTACCTCCTACTAATCCTTGGGAATGATTAGATTGTTGGTTCAATGCCATAAAACTATTCTAAGGGATCAACTATCCATTCTCAAAACATTGGTCACCTTTAGGGTTAAATGTTTGATCTTAGGAGTTCCTCGGTTCTCAAATCATCTAATTTCCAAATAATTATGTGCAATTACATCCTAATAATACTTGGGAAGGATTACATTAGTGGGTCAAAGCCATAAGTACATTCTATGGGAAGAACTAATCATTCTAAGAACATTGGTCTCCTTTAGGGTTAAATGCATGATCTTAGGAGTTCGTGAGTTCTTACATCCTCTAATTTACTTATAATTATGTTCATTTACCTCCTACTAATCCTTGGGAATGATTAGATTGTTGATTCAATGCCATAAAACTATTCTAAGGGATGAACTACCCATTCTAAGAACATTGGTCACCTTTAGGGTTAAATGTTTGATCTTAGGAGTTCTTGAGTTCTCAAATCATCTAATTTAGTTATAATTATGTTCATTTACATCCTACTAATACTTGGGAAGGATTACATTAGTGGGTCAAAGCCATAAGTACATTATATGGGAAGAACTAATCATTCTAAGAACATTGGTCTCCTTTAGGGTTAAATGCATGATCTTAGGAGTTCGTGAGTTCTTACATCCTCTAATTTACTTATAATTATGTTCATTTACCTCCTACTAATCCTTGGGAATGATTAGATTGTTGGTTCAATGCCATAAAACTATTCTAAGGGATCAACTATCCATTCTCAAAACATTGGTCACCTTTAGGTTAAATGTTTGATCTTAGAGTTCCTCGGTTCTCAAATCATCTAATTTCCAAATAATTATGTGCAATTACATCCTAATAATACTTGGGAAGGATTACATTAGTGGGTCAAAGCCATAAGTACATTCTATGGGAAGAACTAATCATTCTAAGAACATTGGTCTCCTTTAGGGTTAAATGCATGATCTTAGGAGTTCGTGAGTTCTTACATCCTCTAATTTACTTATAATTATGTTCATTTACCTCCTACTAATCCTTGGGAATGATTAGATTGTTGATTCAATGCCATAAAACTATTCTAAGGGATCAACTATCCATTCTCAAAACATTGGTCACCTTTAGGGTTAAATGTTTGATCTTAGGAGTTCTCGGTTCTCAAATCATCTAATTTCCAAATAATTATGTTCAATTACATCCTACTAATACTTGGGAAGGATTACATTAGTGGGTCAAAGCCATAAGTACATTCTATGGGAAGAACTAATCATTCTAAGAACATTGGTCTCCTTTAGGGTTAAATGCATGATCTTAGGAGTTCGTGAGTTCTTACATCCTCTAATTTACTTATAATTATGTTCATTTACCTCCTACTAATCCTTGGGAATGATTAGATTGTTGATTCAATGCCATAAAACTATTCTAAGGGATCAACTATCCATTCTCAAAACATTGGTCACCTTTAGGGTTAAATGTTTGATCTTAGGAGTTCCTCGGTTCTCAAATCATCTAATTTCCAAATAATTATGTGCAATTACATCCTAATAATACTTGGGAAGGATTACATTAGTGGGTCAAAGCCATAAGTACATTCTATGGGAAGAACTAATCATTCTAAGAACATTGGTCTCCTTTAGGGTTAAATGCATGATCTTAGGAGTTCGTGAGTTCTTACATCCTCTAATTTACTTATAATTATGTTCATTTACCTCCTACTAATCCTTGGGAATGATTAGATTGTTGATTCAATGCCATAAAAACTATTCTAAGGGATCAACTATCCATTCTCAAAACATTGGTCACCTTTAGTGTTAAATGTTTGATCTTAGGAGTTCCTCGGTTCTCAAATCATCTAATTTCCAAATAATTATGTGCAATTACATCCTAATAATACTTGGGAAGGATTACATTAGTGGGTCAAAGCCATAAGTACATTCTATGGGAAGAACTAATCATTCTAAGAACATTGGTCTCCTTTAGGGTTAAATGCATGATCTTAGGAGTTCGTGAGTTCTTACATCCTCTAATTTACTTATAATTATGTTCATTTACCTCCTACTAATCCTTGGGAATGATTAGATTGTTGATTCAATGCCATAAAACTATTCTAAGGGATCAACTATCCATTCTCAAAACATTGGTCACCTTTAGGTTAAATGTTTGATCTTAGGAGTTCCTCGGTTCTCAAATCATCTAATTTCCAAATAATTATGTGCAATTACATCCTAATAATACTTGGGAAGGATTACATTAGTGGGGTCAAAGCCATAAGTACATTCTATGGGAAGAACTAATCATTCTAAGAACATTGGTCTCCTTTAGGGTTAAATGCATGATCTTAGGAGTTCGTGAGTTCTTACATCCTCTAATTTACTTATAATTATGTTCATTTACCTCCTACTAATCCTTGGGAATGATTAGATTGTTGATTCAATGCCATAAAACTATTCTAAGGGATCAACTATCCATTCTCAAAACATTGGTCACCTTTAGGGTTAAATGTTTGATCTTAGGAGTTCCTCGGTTCTCAAATCATCTAATTTCCAAATAATTATGTGCAATTACATCCTAATAATACTTGGGAAGGATTACATTAGTGGGTCAAAGCCATAAGTACATTCTATGGGAAGAACTAATCATTCTAAGAACATTGGTCTCCTTTAGGGTTAAATGCATGATCTTAGGAGTTCGTGAGTTCTTACATCCTCTAATTTACTTATAATTATGTTCATTTACCTCCTACTAATCCTTGGGAATGATTAGATTGTTGATTCAATGCCATAAAACTATTCTAAGGGATCAACTACCCATTCTCAAGAACATTGGTCACGTTTAGGGTTAAATGTTTGATCTTAGGAGTTCTTGAGTAAATCATCTAATTTAGTTATAAATATGTTCATTTACATCCTACTAATCCTTGGGAAGGATTACATTAGTGGGTCAAAGCCATAAGAACATTATAAGGGAAGAAGTAACCATTCTAAGAACATTGGTCTCCTTTAGGGTTAAATGCATGATCTTAGGAGTTCGTGAGTTCTTACATCCTCTAATTTACTTATAATTATGTTCATTTACCTCCTACTAATCCTTGGGAATGATTAGATTGTTGGTTCAATGCCATAAAACTATTCTAAGGGATCAACTATCCATTCTCAAAACATTGGTCACCTTTAGGGTTAAATGTTTGATCTTAGGAGTTCCTCGGTTCTCAAATCATCTAATTTCCAAATAATTATGTGCAATTACATCCTAATAATACTTGGGAAGGATTACATTAGTGGGTCAAAGCCATAAGTACATTCTATGGGAAGAACTAATCATTCTAAGAACATTGGTCTCCTTTAGGGTTAAATGCATGATCTTAGGAGTTCGTGAGTTCTTACATCCTCTAATTTACTTATAATTATGTTCATTTACCTCCTACTAATCCTTGGGAATGATTAGATTGTTGATTCAATGCCATAAAACTATTCTAAGGGATCAACTATCCATTCTCAAAACATTGGTCACCTTTAGGGTTAAATGTTTGATCTTAGAGTTCTCGGTTCTCAAATCATCTAATTTCCAAATAATTATGTGCAATTACATCCTAATAATACTTGGGAAGGATTACATTAGTGGGTCAAAGCCATAAGTACATTCTATGGGAAGAACTAATCATTCTAAGAACATTGGTCTCCTTTAGGGTTAAATGCATGATCTTAGGAGTTCGTGAGTTCTTACATCCTCTAATTTACTTATAATTATGTTCATTTACCTCCTACTAATCCTTGGGAATGATTAGATTGTTGATTCAATGCCATAAAACTATTCTAAGGGATCAACTATCCATTCTCAAAACATTGGTCACCTTTAGGGTTAAATGTTTGATCTTAGGAGTTCCTCGGTTCTCAAATCATCTAATTTCCAAATAATTATGTGCAATTACATCCTAATAATACTTGGGAAGGATTACATTAGTGGGTCAAAGCCATAAGTACATTCTATGGGAAGAACTAATCATTCTAAGAACATTGGTCTCCTTTAGGGTTAAATGCATGATCTTAGGAGTTCGTGAGTTCTTACATCCTCTAATTTACTTATAATTATGTTCATTTACCTCCTACTAATCCTTGGGAATGATTAGATTGTTGATTCAATGCCATAAAACTATTCTAAGGGATCAACTATCCATTCTCAAAACATTGGTCACCTTTAGGGTTAAATGTTTGATCTTAGGAGTTCTTCGGTTCTCAAATCATCTAATTTCCAAATATAATTATGTTCATTTACATCCTACTAATACTTGGGAAGGATTACATTAGTGGGTCAAAGCCATAAGTACATTCTATGGGAAGAACTAATCATTCTAAGAACATTGGTCTCCTTTAGGGTTAAATGCATGATCTTAGGAGTTCGTGAGTTCTTACATCCTCTAATTTACTTATAATTATGTTCATTTACCTCCTACTAATCCTTGGGAATGATTAGATTGTTGATTCAATGCCATAAAACTATTCTAAGGGATCAACTATCCATTCTCAAAACATTGGTCACCTTTAGGGTTAAATGTTTGATCTTAGGAGTTCCTCGGTTCTCAAATCATCTAATTTCCAAATAATTATGTGCAATTACATCCTAATAATACTTGGGAAGGATTACATTAGTGGGTCAAAGCCATAAGTACATTCTATGGGAAGAACTAATCATTCTAAGAACATTGGTCTCCTTTAGGGTTAAATGCATGATCTTAGGAGTTCGTGAGTTCTTACATCCTCTAATTTACTTATAATTATGTTCATTTACCTCCTACTAATCCTTGGGAATGATTAGATTGTTGATTCAATGCCATAAAACTATTCTAAGGGATCAACTATCCATTCTCAAAACATTGGTCACCTTTAGGGTTAAATGTTTGATCTTAGGAGTTCCTCGGTTCTCAAATCATCTAATTTCCAAATAATTATGTGCAATTACATCCTATTAATACTTGGGAAGGATTACATTAGTGGGTCAAAGCCATAAGTACATTCTATGGGAAGAACTAATCATTCTAAGAACATTGGTCTCCTTTAGGGTTAAATGCATGATCTTAGGAGTTCGTGAGTTCTTACATCCTCTAATTTACTTATAATTATGTTCATTTACCTCCTACTAATCCTTGGGAATGATTAGATTGTTGATTCAATGCCATAAAACTATTCTAAGGGATCAACTATCCATTCTCAAAACATTGGTCACCTTTAGGGTTAAATGTTTGATCTTAGGAGTTCCCGGTTCTCAAATCATCTAATTTCCAAATAATTATGTGCAATTACATCCTAATAATACTTGGGAAGGATTACATTAGTGGGTCAAAGCCATAAGTACATTCTATGGGAAGAACTAATCATTCTAAGAACATTGGTCTCCTTTAGGGTTAAATGCATGATCTTAGGAGTTCGTGAGTTCTTACATCCTCTAATTTACTTATAATTATGTTCATTTACCTCCTACTAATCCTTGGGAATGATTAGATTGTTGATTCAATGCCATAAAACTATTCTAAGGGATCAACTATCCATTCTCAAAACATTGGTCACCTTTAGGGTTAAATGTTTGATCTTAGGAGTTCCTCGGTTCTCAAATCATCTAATTTCCAAATAATTATGTGCAATTACATCCTAATAATACTTGGGAAGGATTACATTAGTGGGTCAAAGCCATAAGTACATTCTATGGGAAGAACTAATCATTCTAAGAACATTGGTCTCCTTTAGGGTTAAATGCATGATCTTAGGAGTTCGTGAGTTCTTACATCCTCTAATTTACTTATAATTATGTTCATTTACCTCCTACTAATCCTTGGGAATGATTAGATTGTTGATTCAATGCCATAAAACTATTCTAAGGGATCAACTATCCATTCTCAAAACATTGGTCACCTTTAGGGTTAAATGTTTGATCTTAGGAGTTCCTCGGTTCTCAAATCATCTAATTTCCAAATAATTATGTTCAATTACATCCTAATAATACTTGGGAAGGATTACATTAGTGGGTCAAAGCCATAAGTACATTCTATGGGAAGAACTAATCATTCTAAGAACATTGGTCTCCTTTAGGGTTAAATGCATGATCTTAGGAGTTCGTGAGTTCTTACATCCTCTAATTTACTTATAATTATGTTCATTTACCTCCTACTAATCCTTGGGAATGATTAGATTGTTGATTCAATGCCATAAAACTATTCTAAGGGATCAACTATCCATTCTCAAAACATTGGTCACCTTTAGGGTTAAATGTTTGATCTTAGGAGTTCCTCGGTTCTCAAATCATCTAATTTCCAAATAATTATGTGCAATTACATCCTAATAATACTTGGGAAGGATTACATTAGTGGGTCAAAGCCATAAGTACATTCTATGGGAAGAACTAATCATTCTAAGAACATTGGTCTCCTTTAGGGTTAAATGCATGATCTTAGGAGTTCGTGAGTTCTTACATCCTCTAATTTACTTATAATTATGTTCATTTACCTCCTACTAATCCTTGGGAATGATTAGATTGTTGATTCAATGCCATAAAACTATTCTAAGGGATCAACTATCCATTCTCAAAACATTGGTCACCTTTAGGGTTAAATGTTTGATCTTAGGAGTTCCTCGGTTCTCAAATCATCTAATTTCCAAATAATTATGTGCAATTACATCCTAATAATACTTGGGAAGGATTACATTAGTGGGTCAAAGCCATAAGTACATTCTATGGGAAGAACTAATCATTCTAAGAACATTGGTCTCCTTTAGGGTTAAATGCATGATCTTAGGAGTTCGTGAGTTCTTACATCCTCTAATTTACTTATAATTATGTTCATTTACCTCCTACTAATCCTTGGGAATGATTAGATTGTTGATTCAATGCCATAAAACTATTCTAAGGGATCAACTATCCATTCTCAAAACATTGGTCACCTTTAGGGTTAAATGTTTGATCTTAGGAGTTCCTCGGTTCTCAAATCATCTAATTTCCAAATAATTATGTGCAATTACATCCTAATAATACTTGGGAAGGATTACATTAGTGGGTCAAAGCCATAAGTACATTCTATGGGAAGAACTAATCATTCTAAGAACATTGGTCTCCTTTAGGGTTAAATGCATGATCTTAGGAGTTCGTGAGTTCTTACATCCTCTAATTTACTTATAATTATGTTCATTTACCTCCTACTAATCCTTGGGAATGATTAGATTGTTGGTTCAATGCCATAAAACTATTCTAAGGGATCAACTATCCATTCTCAAAACATTGGTCACCTTTAGGGTTAAATGTTTGATCTTACGAGTTCCTCGGTTCTCAAATCATCTAATTTCCAAATAATTATGTGCAATTACATCCTAATAATACTTGGGAAGGATTACATTAGTGGGTCAAAGCCATAAGTACATTCTATGGGAAGAACTAATCATTCTAAGAACATTGGTCTCCTTTAGGGTTAAATGCATGATCTTAGGAGTTCGTGAGTTCTTACATCCTCTAATTTACTTATAATTATGTTCATTTACCTCCTACTAATCCTTGGGAATGATTAGATTGTTGATTCAATGCCATAACACCATTCTAAGGGATGAACTACCCATTCTAAGAACATTGGTCACGTCTAGGGTGAAATGCTTGATCTTAGGAGTTCGCGAGTAATCATCTAATTTAGTTATAATTATGTTCATTTACATCCTACTAATCCTTGGGAAGGATTACATTAGTGGGTCAAAGCCATAAGAACATTATAAGGGATGAAGTAACCATTCTAAGAACATTGGCCACCTTTAGGGTTAAATGCTTGATCCTTAGGAGTTCATGAGTTCTTACATCCTCTAATTTACTTATAATTATGTTCATTTACCTCCTACTAATCCTTGGGAATGATTAGATTGTTGGTTCAATGCCATAAAACTATTCTAAGGGATCAACTATCCATTCTCAAAACATTGGTCACCTTTAGGGTTAAATGTTTGATCTTACGAGTTCCTCGGTTCTCAAATCATCTAATTTCCAAATAATTATGTGCAATTACATCCTAATAATACTTGGGAAGGATTACATTAGTGGGTCAAAGCCATAAGTACATTCTATGGGAAGAACTAATCATTCTAAGAACATTGGTCTCCTTTAGGGTTAAATGCATGATCTTAGGAGTTCGTGAGTTCTTACATCCTCTAATTTACTTATAATTATGTTCATTTACCTCCTACTAATCCTTGGGAATGATTAGATTGTTGATTCAATGCCATAAAACTATTCAAGGGATCAACTATCCATTCTCAAAACATTGGTCACCTTTAGGGTTAAATGTTTGATCTTAGGAGTTCCTCGGTTCTCAAATCATCTAATTTCCAAATAATTATGTGCAATTACATCCTAATAATACTTGGGAAGGATTACATTAGTGGGTCAAAGCCATAAGTACATTCTATGGGAAGAACTAATCATTCTAAGAACATTGGTCTCCTTTAGGGTTAAATGCATGATCTTAGGAGTTCGTGAGTTCTTACATCCTCTAATTTACTTATAATTATGTTCATTTACCTCCTACTAATCCTTGGGAATGATTAGATTGTTGATTCAATGCCATAAAACTATTCTAAGGGATCAACTATCCATTCTCAAAACATTGGTCACCTTTAGGGTTAAATGTTTGATCTTAGGAGTTCCTCGGTTCTCAAATCATCTAATTTCCAAATAATTATGTGCAATTACATCCTAATAATACTTGGGAAGGATTACATTAGTGGGTCAAAGCCATAAGTACATTCTATGGGAAGAACTAATCATTCTAAGAACATTGGTCTCCTTTAGGGTTAAATGCATGATCTTAGGAGTTCGTGAGTTCTTACATCCTCTAATTTACTTATAATTATGTTCATTTACCTCCTAC
Organism: Angophora floribunda; assembly: GCA_014182895.1. NCBI lineage: Eukaryota > Viridiplantae > Streptophyta > Magnoliopsida > Myrtales > Myrtaceae > Angophora > Angophora floribunda. The sequence continues at coordinate 57,381 of JABKBU010000012.1, read as the reverse complement.
TAATCCTTGGGAATGATTAGATTGTTGATTCAATGCCATAAAACTATTCTAAGGGATCAACTATCCATTCTCAAAACATTGGTCACCTTTAGGGTTAAATGTTTGATCTTAGGAGTTCCTCGGTTCTCAAATCATCTAATTTCCAAATAATTATGTGCAATTACATCCTAATAATACTTGGGAAGGATTACATTAGTGGGTCAAAGCCATAAGTACATTCTATGGGAAGAACTAATCATTCTAAGAACATTGGTCTCCTTTAGGGTTAAATGCATGATCTTAGGAGTTCGTGAGTTCTTACATCCTCTAATTTACTTATAATTATGTTCATTTACCTCCTACTAATCCTTGGGAATGATTAGATTGTTGATTCAATGCCATAAAACTATTCTAAGGGATCAACTATCCATTCTCAAAACATTGGTCACCTTTAGGGTTAAATGTTTGATCTTAGGAGTTCTTCGGTTCTCAAATCATCTAATTTCCAAATAATTATGTTCAATTACATCCTACTAATACTTGGGAAGGATTACATTAGTGGGTCAAAGCCATAAGTACATTCTATGGGAAGAACTAATCATTCTAAGAACATTGGTCTCCTTTAGGGTTAAATGCATGATCTTAGGAGTTCGTGAGTTCTTACATCCTCTAATTTACTTATAATTATGTTCATTTACCTCCTACTAATCCTTGGGAATGATTAGATTGTTGATTCAATGCCATAAAACTATTCTAAGGGATCAACTATCCATTCTCAAAACATTGGTCACCTTTAGGGTTAAATGTTTGATCTTAGGAGTTCCTCGGTTCTCAAATCATCTAATTTCCAAATAATTATGTTCAATTACATCCTATTAATACTTGGGAAGGATTACATTAGTGGGTCAAAGCCATAAGTACATTCTATGGGAAGAACTAATCATTCTAAGAACATTGGTCTCCTTTAGGGTTAAATGCATGATCTTAGGAGTTCGTGAGTTCTTACATCCTCTAATTTACTTATAATTATGTTCATTTACCTCCTACTAATCCTTGGGAATGATTAGATTGTTGGTTCAATGCCATAAAACTATTCTAAGGGATCAACTATCCATTCTCAAAACATTGGTCACCTTTAGGTTAAATGTTTGATCTTAGGAGTTCCTCGGTTCTCAAATCATCTAATTTCCAAATAATTATGTGCAATTACATCCTAATAATACTTGGGAAGGATTACATTAGTGGGTCAAAGCCATAAGTACATTCTATGGGAAGAACTAATCATTCTAAGAACATTGGTCTCCTTTAGGGTTAAATGCATGATCTTAGGAGTTCGTGAGTTCTTACATCCTCTAATTTACTTATAATTATGTTCATTTACCTCCTACTAATCCTTGGGAATGATTAGATTGTTGATTCAATGCCATAAAACTATTCTAAGGGATCAACTATCCATTCTCAAAACATTGGTCACCTTTAGGGTTAAATGTTTGATCTTAGGAGTTCCTCGGTTCTCAAATCATCTAATTTCCAAATAATTATGTGCAATTACATCCTAATAATACTTGGGAAGGATTACATTAGTGGGTCAAAGCCATAAGTACATTCTATGGGAAGAACTAATCATTCTAAGAACATTGGTCTCCTTTAGGGTTAAATGCATGATCTTAGGAGTTCGTGAGTTCTTACATCCTCTAATTTACTTATAATTATGTTCATTTACCTCCTACTAATCCTTGGGAATGATTAGATTGTTGATTCAATGCCATAAAACTATTCTAAGGGATCAACTATCCATTCTCAAAACATTGGTCACCTTTAGGGTTAAATGTTTGATCTTAGGAGTTCCTCGGTTCTCAAATCATCTAATTTCCAAATAATTATGTGCAATTACATCCTAATAATACTTGGGAAGGATTACATTAGTGGGTCAAAGCCATAAGTACATTCTATGGGAAGAACTAATCATTCTAAGAACATTGGTCTCCTTTAGGGTTAAATGCATGATCTTAGGAGTTCGTGAGTTCTTACATCCTCTAATTTACTTATAATTATGTTCATTTACCTCCTACTAATCCTTGGGAATGATTAGATTGTTGATTCAATGCCATAAAACTATTCTAAGGGATCAACTATCCATTCTCAAAACATTGGTCACCTTTAGGGTTAAATGTTTGATCTTAGGAGTTCCTCGGTTCTCAAATCATCTAATTTCCAAATAATTATGTGCAATTACATCCTAATAATACTTGGGAAGGATTACATTAGTGGGTCAAAGCCATAAGTACATTCTATGGGAAGAACTAATCATTCTAAGAACATTGGTCTCCTTTAGGGTTAAATGCATGATCTTAGGAGTTCGTGAGTTCTTACATCCTCTAATTTACTTATAATTATGTTCATTTACCTCCTACTAATCCTTGGGAATGATTAGATTGTTGATTCAATGCCATAAAACTATTCTAAGGGATCAACTATCCATTCTCAAAACATTGGTCACCTTTAGGTTAAATGTTTGATCTTAGGAGTTCTTGGTTCTCAAATCATCTAATTTCCAAATAATTATGTGCAATTACATCCTAATAATACTTGGGAAGGATTACATTAGTGGGTCAAAGCCATAAGTACATTCTATGGGAAGAACTAATCATTCTAAGAACATTGGTCTCCTTTAGGGTTAAATGCATGATCTTAGGAGTTCGTGAGTTCTTACATCCTCTAATTTACTTATAATTATGTTCATTTACCTCCTACTAATCCTTGGGAATGATTAGATTGTTGGTTCAATGCCATAAAACTATTCTAAGGGATCAACTATCCATTCTCAAAACATTGGTCACCTTTAGGTTAAATGTTTGATCTTAGAGTTCCTCGGTTCTCAAATCATCTAATTTCCAAATAATTATGTGCAATTACATCCTAATAATACTTGGGAAGGATTACATTAGTGGGTCAAAGCCATAAGTACATTCTATGGGAAGAACTAATCATTCTAAGAACATTGGTCTCCTTTAGGGTTAAATGCATGATCTTAGGAGTTCGTGAGTTCTTACATCCTCTAATTTACTTATAATTATGTTCATTTACCTCCTACTAATCCTTGGGAATGATTAGATTGTTGATTCAATGCCATAAAACTATTCTAAGGGATCAACTATCCATTCTCAAAACATTGGTCACCTTTAGGGTTAAATGTTTGATCTTAGGAGTTCTTGAGTCAAATCATCTAATTTAAATAATTATGTTCATTTACATCCTACTAATACTTGGGAAGGATTACATTAGTGGGTCAAAGCCATAAGAACATTATAAGGGATGAAGTAACCATTCTAAGAACATTGGTCTCCTTTAGGGTTAAATGCATGATCTTAGGAGTTCGTGAGTTCTTACATCCTCTAATTTACTTATAATTATGTTCATTTACCTCCTACTAATCCTTGGGAATGATTAGATTGTTGGTTCAATGCCATAAAACTATTCTAAGGGATCAACTATCCATTCTCAAAACATTGGTCACCTTTAGGGTTAAATGTTTGATCTTAGGAGTTCCTCGGTTCTCAAATCATCTAATTTCCAAATAATTATGTGCAATTACATCCTAATAATACTTGGGAAGGATTACATTAGTGGGTCAAAGCCATAAGTACATTCTATGGGAAGAACTAATCATTCTAAGAACATTGGTCTCCTTTAGGGTTAAATGCATGATCTTAGGAGTTCGTGAGTTCTTACATCCTCTAATTTACTTATAATTATGTTCATTTACCTCCTACTAATCCTTGGGAATGATTAGATTGTTGATTCAATGCCATAAAACTATTCTAAGGGATCAACTATCCATTCTCAAAACATTGGTCACCTTTAGGGTTAAATGTTTGATCTTCGAGTTCCTCGGTTCTCAAATCATCTAATTTCCAAATAATTATGTGCAATTACATCCTAATAATACTTGGGAAGGATTACATTAGTGGGTCAAAGCCATAAGTACATTCTATGGGAAGAACTAATCATTCTAAGAACATTGGTCTCCTTTAGGGTTAAATGCATGATCTTAGGAGTTCGTGAGTTCTTACATCCTCTAATTTACTTATAATTATGTTCATTTACCTCCTACTAATCCTTGGGAATGATTAGATTGTTGATTCAATGCCATAAAACTATTCTAAGGGATCAACTATCCATTCTCAAAACATTGGTCACCTTTAGGTTAAATGTTTGATCTTAGGAGTTCTCGGTTCTCAAATCATCTAATTTCCAAATAATTATGTTCAATTACATCCTACTAATACTTGGGAAGGATTACATTAGTGGGTCAAAGCCATAAGTACATTCTATGGGAAGAACTAATCATTCTAAGAACATTGGTCTCCTTTAGGGTTAAATGCATGATCTTAGGAGTTCGTGAGTTCTTACATCCTCTAATTTACTTATAATTATGTTCATTTACCTCCTACTAATCCTTGGGAATGATTAGATTGTTGATTCAATGCCATAAAACTATTCTAAGGGATCAACTATCCATTCTCAAAACATTGGTCACCTTTAGGGTTAAATGTTTGATCTTAGAGTTCCTCGGTTCTCAAATCATCTAATTTCCAAATAATTATGTGCAATTACATCCTAATAATACTTGGGAAGGATTACATTAGTGGGTCAAAGCCATAAGTACATTCTATGGGAAGAACTAATCATTCTAAGAACATTGGTCTCCTTTAGGGTTAAATGCATGATCTTAGGAGTTCGTGAGTTCTTACATCCTCTAATTTACTTATAATTATGTTCATTTACCTCCTACTAATCCTTGGGAATGATTAGATTGTTGATTCAATGCCATAAAACTATTCTAAGGGATCAACTATCCATTCTCAAAACATTGGTCACTTTTAGGGTTAAATGTTTGATCTTAGGAGTTCCTCGGTTCTCAAATCATCTAATTTCCAAATAATTATGTGCAATTACATCCTAATAATACTTGGGAAGGATTACATTAGTGGGTCAAAGCCATAAGTACATTCTATGGGAAGAACTAATCATTCTAAGAACATTGGTCTCCTTTAGGGTTAAATGCATGATCTTAGGAGTTCGTGAGTTCTTACATCCTCTAATTTACTTATAATTATGTTCATTTACCTCCTACTAATCCTTGGGAATGATTAGATTGTTGATTCAATGCCATAAAACTATTCTAAGGGATCAACTATCCATTCTCAAAACATTGGTCACCTTTAGGGTTAAATGCATGATCTTAGGAGTTCGTGAGTTCTTACATCCTCTAATTTACTTATAATTATGTTCATTTACCTCCTACTAATACTTGGGAAGGATTACATTAGTGGGTCAAAGCCATAAGTACATTCTATGGGAAGAACTAATCATTCTAAGAACATTGGTCTCCTTTAGGGTTAAATGCATGATCTTAGGAGTTCGTGAGTTCTTACATCCTCTAATTTACTTATAATTATGTTCATTTACCTCCTACTAATCCTTGGGAATGATTAGATTGTTGATTCAATGCCATAAAACTATTCTAAGGGATCAACTATCCATTCTCAAAACATTGGTCACCTTTAGGGTTAAATGTTTGATCTTAGGAGTTCCTCGGTTCTCAAATCATCTAATTTCCAAATAATTATGTGCAATTACATCCTAATAATACTTGGGAAGGATTACATTAGTGGGTCAAAGCCATAAGTACATTCTATGGGAAGAACTAATCATTCTAAGAACATTGGTCTCCTTTAGGGTTAAATGCATGATCTTAGGAGTTCGTGAGTTCTTACATCCTCTAATTTACTTATAATTATGTTCATTTACCTCCTACTAATCCTTGGGAATGATTAGATTGTTGATTCAATGCCATAAAACTATTCTAAGGGATCAACTATCCATTCTCAAAACATTGGTCACCTTTAGGGTTAAATGTTTGATCTTAGGAGTTCTCGGTTCTCAAATCATCTAATTTCCAAATAATAAATATGTTCATTTACATCCTACTAATACTTGGGAAGGATTACATTAGTGGGTCAAAGCCATAAGAACATTCTATGGGAAGAACTAATCATTCTAAGAACATTGGTCTCCTTTAGGGTTAAATGCATGATCTTAGGAGTTCGTGAGTTCTTACATCCTCTAATTTACTTATAATTATGTTCATTTACCTCCTACTAATCCTTGGGAATGATTAGATTGTTGGTTCAATGCCATAAAACTATTCTAAGGGATCAACTATCCATTCTCAAAACATTGGTCACCTTTAGGGTTAAATGTTTGATCTTAGGAGTTCCTCGGTTCTCAAATCATCTAATTTCCAAATAATTATGTGCAATTACATCCTAATAATACTTGGGAAGGATTACATTAGTGGGTCAAAGCCATAAGTACATTCTATGGGAAGAACTAATCATTCTAAGAACATTGGTCTCCTTTAGGGTTAAATGCATGATCTTAGGAGTTCGTGAGTTCTTACATCCTCTAATTTACTTATAATTATGTTCATTTACCTCCTACTAATCCTTGGGAATGATTAGATTGTTGATTCAATGCCATAACACCATTCTAAGGGATGAACTACCCATTCTAAGAACATTGGTCACGTTTAGGGTGAAATGCTTGATCTTAGGAGTTCGTGAGTAATCCTCTAATTTAGTTATAATTATGTTCATTTACATCCTACTAATCCTTGGGAAGGATTACATTAGTGGGTCAAAGCCATAAGAACATTATAAGGGATGAAGTAACCATTCTAAGAACATTGGTCTCCTTTAGGGTTAAATGCATGATCTTAGGAGTTCGTGAGTTCTTACATCCTCTAATTTACTTATAATTATGTTCATTTACCTCCTACTAATCCTTGGGAATGATTAGATTGTTGGTTCAATGCCATAAAACTATTCTAAGGGATCAACTATCCATTCTCAAAACATTGGTCACCTTTAGGTTAAATGTTTGATCTTAGAGTTCCTCGGTTCTCAAATCATCTAATTTCCAAATAATTATGTGCAATTACATCCTAATAATACTTGGGAAGGATTACATTAGTGGGTCAAAGCCATAAGTACATTCTATGGGAAGAACTAATCATTCTAAGAACATTGGTCTCCTTTAGGGTTAAATGCATGATCTTAGGAGTTCGTGAGTTCTTACATCCTCTAATTTACTTATAATTATGTTCATTTACCTCCTACTAATCCTTGGGAATGATTAGATTGTTGATTCAATGCCATAAAACTATTCTAAGGGATCAACTATCCATTCTCAAAACATTGGTCACCTTTAGGGTTAAATGTTTGATCTTAGGAGTTCTCGGTTCTCAAATCATCTAATTTCCAAATAATTATGTTCAATTACATCCTACTAATACTTGGGAAGGATTACATTAGTGGTCAAAGCCATAAGTACATTCTATGGGAAGAACTAATCATTCTAAGAACATTGGTCTCCTTTAGGGTTAAATGCATGATCTTAGGAGTTCGTGAGTTCTTACATCCTCTAATTTACTTATAATTATGTTCATTTACCTCCTACTAATCCTTGGGAATGATTAGATTGTTGATTCAATGCCATAAAACTATTCTAAGGGATCAACTATCCATTCTCAAAACATTGGTCACCTTTAGGGTTAAATGTTTGATCTTAGGAGTTCCTCGGTTCTCAAATCATCTAATTTCCAAATAATTATGTGCAATTACATCCTAATAATACTTGGGAAGGATTACATTAGTGGGTCAAAGCCATAAGTACATTCTATGGGAAGAACTAATCATTCTAAGAACATTGGTCTCCTTTAGGGTTAAATGCATGATCTTAGGAGTTCGTGAGTTCTTACATCCTCTAATTTACTTATAATTATGTTCATTTACCTCCTACTAATCCTTGGGAATGATTAGATTGTTGATTCAATGCCATAAAACTATTCTAAGGGATCAACTATCCATTCTCAAAACATTGGTCACCTTTAGGGTTAAATGTTTGATCTTAGGAGTTCCTCGGTTCTCAAATCATCTAATTTCCAAATAATTATGTGCAATTACATCCTAATAATACTTGGGAAGGATTACATTAGTGGGTCAAAGCCATAAGTACATTCTATGGGAAGAACTAATCATTCTAAGAACATTGGTCTCCTTTAGGGTTAAATGCATGATCTTAGGAGTTCGTGAGTTCTTACATCCTCTAATTTACTTATAATTATGTTCATTTACCTCCTACTAATCCTTGGGAATGATTAGATTGTTGATTCAATGCCATAAAACTATTCTAAGGGATCAACTATCCATTCTCAAAACATTGGTCACCTTTAGGGTTAAATGTTTGATCTTAGGAGTTCCTCGGTTCTCAAATCATCTAATTTCCAAATAATTATGTGCAATTACATCCTAATAATACTTGGGAAGGATTACATTAGTGGGTCAAAGCCATAAGTACATTCTATGGGAAGAACTAATCATTCTAAGAACATTGGTCTCCTTTAGGGTTAAATGCATGATCTTAGGAGTTCGTGAGTTCTTACATCCTCTAATTTACTTATAATTATGTTCATTTACCTCCTACTAATCCTTGGGAATGATTAGATTGTTGATTCAATGCCATAAAACTATTCTAAGGGATCAACTATCCATTCTCAAAACATTGGTCACCTTTAGGTTAAATGTTTGATCTTAGGAGTTCCTCGGTTCTCAAATCATCTAATTTCCAAATAATTATGTGCAATTACATCCTAATAATACTTGGGAAGGATTACATTAGTGGGTCAAAGCCATAAGTACATTCTATGGGAAGAACTAATCATTCTAAGAACATTGGTCTCCTTTAGGGTTAAATGCATGATCTTAGGAGTTCGTGAGTTCTTACATCCTCTAATTTACTTATAATTATGTTCATTTACCTCCTACTAATCCTTGGGAATGATTAGATTGTTGATTCAATGCCATAAAACTATTCTAAGGGATCAACTATCCATTCTCAAAACATTGGTCACCTTTAGGGTTAAATGTTTGATCTTAGAGTTCCTCGGTTCTCAAATCATCTAATTTCCAAATAATTATGTGCAATTACATCCTAATAATACTTGGGAAGGATTACATTAGTGGGTCAAAGCCATAAGTACATTCTATGGGAAGAACTAATCATTCTAAGAACATTGGTCTCCTTTTAGGGTTAAATGCATGATCTTAGGAGTTCGTGAGTTCTTACATCCTCTAATTTACTTATAATTATGTTCATTTACCTCCTACTAATCCTTGGGAATGATTAGATTGTTGATTCAATGCCATAAAACTATTCTAAGGGATCAACTATCCATTCTCAAAACATTGGTCACCTTTAGGGTTAAATGTTTGATCTTAGGAGTTCTCGGTTCTCAAATCATCTAATTTCCAAATAATTATGTTCAATTACATCCTACTAATACTTGGGAAGGATTACATTAGTGGGTCAAAGCCATAAGTACATTCTATGGGAAGAACTAATCATTCTAAGAACATTGGTCTCCTTTAGGGTTAAATGCATGATCTTAGGAGTTCGTGAGTTCTTACATCCTCTAATTTACTTATAATTATGTTCATTTACCTCCTACTAATCCTTGGGAATGATTAGATTGTTGGTTCAATGCCATAAAACTATTCTAAGGGATCAACTATCCATTCTCAAAACATTGGTCACCTTTAGGGTTAAATGTTTGATCTTAGAGTTCCTCGGTTCTCAAATCATCTAATTTCCAAATAATTATGTGCAATTACATCCTAATAATACTTGGGAAGGATTACATTAGTGGGTCAAAGCCATAAGTACATTCTATGGGAAGAACTAATCATTCTAAGAACATTGGTCTCCTTTAGGGTTAAATGCATGATCTTAGGAGTTCGTGAGTTCTTACATCCTCTAATTTACTTATAATTATGTTCATTTACCTCCTACTAATCCTTGGGAATGATTAGATTGTTGATTCAATGCCATAAAACTATTCTAAGGGATCAACTATCCATTCTCAAAACATTGGTCACCTTTAGGGTTAAATGTTTGATCTTAGGAGTTCTCGGTTCTCAAATCATCTAATTTCCAAATAATTATGTTCAATTACATCCTACTAATACTTGGGAAGGATTACATTAGTGGGTCAAAGCCATAAGTACATTCTATGGGAAGAACTAATCATTCTAAGAACATTGGTCTCCTTTAGGGTTAAATGCATGATCTTAGGAGTTCGTGAGTTCTTACATCCTCTAATTTACTTATAATTATGTTCATTTACCTCCTACTAATCCTTGGGAATGATTAGATTGTTGATTCAATGCCATAAAACTATTCTAAGGGATCAACTATCCATTCTCAAAACATTGGTCACCTTTAGGGTTAAATGTTTGATCTTAGGAGTTCCTCGGTTCTCAAATCATCTAATTTCCAAATAATTATGTGCAATTACATCCTAATAATACTTGGGAAGGATTACATTAGTGGGTCAAAGCCATAAGTACATTCTATGGGAAGAACTAATCATTCTAAGAACATTGGTCTCCTTTAGGGTTAAATGCATGATCTTAGGAGTTCGTGAGTTCTTACATCCTCTAATTTACTTATAATTATGTTCATTTACCTCCTACTAATCCTTGGGAATGATTAGATTGTTGATTCAATGCCATAAAACTATTCTAAGGGATCAACTATCCATTCTCAAAACATTGGTCACCTTTAGGGTTAAATGTTTGATCTTAGGAGTTCCTCGGTTCTCAAATCATCTAATTTCCAAATAATTATGTGCAATTACATCCTAATAATACTTGGGAAGGATTACATTAGTGGGTCAAAGCCATAAGTACATTCTATGGGAAGAACTAATCATTCTAAGAACATTGGTCTCCTTTAGGGTTAAATGCATGATCTTAGGAGTTCGTGAGTTCTTACATCCTCTAATTTACTTATAATTATGTTCATTTACCTCCTACTAATCCTTGGGAATGATTAGATTGTTGATTCAATGCCATAACACCATTCTAAGGGATGAACTACCCATTCTAAGAACATTGGTCACCTTTAGGGTTAAATGCTTGATCTTAGGAGTTCGTGAGTTCTTACATCCTCTAATTTACTTATAATTATGTTCATTTACATCCTACTAATCCTTGGGAAGGATTACATTAGTGGGTCAAAGCCATAAGAACATTCTAAGGGAAGAAGTAACCATTCTAAGAACATTGGTCACCTTTAGGGTTAAATGCATGATCTTAGGAGTTCGTGAGTTCTTACATCCTCTAATTTACTTATAATTATGTTCATTTACCTCCTACTAATCCTTGGGAATGATTAGATTGTTGGTTCAATGCCATAAAACTATTCTAAGGGATCAACTATCCATTCTCAAAACATTGGTCACCTTTAGGGTTAAATGTTTGATCTTAGGAGTTCCTCGGTTCTCAAATCATCTAATTTCCAAATAATTATGTGCAATTACATCCTAATAATACTTGGGAAGGATTACATTAGTGGGTCAAAGCCATAAGTACATTCTATGGGAAGAACTAATCATTCTAAGAACATTGGTCTCCTTTAGGGTTAAATGCATGATCTTAGGAGTTCGTGAGTTCTTACATCCTCTAATTTACTTATAATTATGTTCATTTACCTCCTACTAATCCTTGGGAATGATTAGATTGTTGATTCAATGCCATAAAACTATTCTAAGGGATGAACTACCCATTCTAAGAACATTGGTCACCTTTAGGGTTAAATGTTTGATCTTAGGAGTTCTTGAGTTCTCAAATCATCTAATTTAAATATAAATATGTTCATTTACATCCTACTAATACTTGGGAAGGATTACATTAGTGGGTCAAAGCCATAAGAACATTATAAGGGAAGAAGTAATCATTCTAAGAACATTGGTCTCCTTTAGGTTAAATGCATGATCTTAGGAGTTCGTGAGTTCTTACATCCTCTAATTTACTTATAATTATGTTCATTTACCTCCTACTAATCCTTGGGAATGATTAGATTGTTGGTTCAATGCCATAAAACTATTCTAAGGGATCAACTATCCATTCTCAAAACATTGGTCACCTTTAGGTTAAATGTTTGATCTTAGGAGTTCCTCGGTTCTCAAATCATCTAATTTCCAAATAATTATGTGCAATTACATCCTAATAATACTTGGGAAGGATTACATTAGTGGGTCAAAGCCATAAGTACATTCTATGGGAAGAACTAATCATTCTAAGAACATTGGTCTCCTTTAGGGTTAAATGCATGATCTTAGGAGTTCGTGAGTTCTTACATCCTCTAATTTACTTATAATTATGTTCATTTACCTCCTACTAATCCTTGGGAATGATTAGATTGTTGATTCAATGCCATAAAACTATTCTAAGGGATCAACTATCCATTCTCAAAACATTGGTCACCTTTAGGGTTAAATGTTTGATCTTAGGAGTTCCTCGGTTCTCAAATCATCTAATTTCCAAATAATTATGTGCAATTACATCCTAATAATACTTGGGAAGGATTACATTAGTGGGTCAAAGCCATAAGTACATTCTATGGGAAGAACTAATCATTCTAAGAACATTGGTCTCCTTTAGGGTTAAATGCATGATCTTAGGAGTTCGTGAGTTCTTACATCCTCTAATTTACTTATAATTATGTTCATTTACCTCCTACTAATCCTTGGGAATGATTAGATTGTTGATTCAATGCCATAAAACCATTCTAAGGGATCAACTATCCATTCTCAAAACATTGGTCACCTTTAGGGTTAAATGTTTGATCTTAGGAGTTCTTGAGTTCTCAAATCATCTAATTTCCAAATAATTATGTTCATTTACATCCTACTAATACTTGGGAAGGATTACATTAGTGGGTCAAAGCCATAAGAACATTCTATGGGAAGAACTAATCATTCTAAGAACATTGGTCTCCTTTAGGGTTAAATGCATGATCTTAGGAGTTCGTGAGTTCTTACATCCTCTAATTTACTTATAATTATGTTCATTTACCTCCTACTAATCCTTGGGAATGATTAGATTGTTGGTTCAATGCCATAAAACTATTCTAAGGGATCAACTATCCATTCTCAAAACATTGGTCACCTTTAGGGTTAAATGTTTGATCTTAGGAGTTCCTCGGTTCTCAAATCATCTAATTTCCAAATAATTATGTGCAATTACATCCTAATAATACTTGGGAAGGATTACATTAGTGGGTCAAAGCCATAAGTACATTCTATGGGAAGAACTAATCATTCTAAGAACATTGGTCTCCTTTAGGGTTAAATGCATGATCTTAGGAGTTCGTGAGTTCTTACATCCTCTAATTTACTTATAATTATGTTCATTTACCTCCTACTAATCCTTGGGAATGATTAGATTGTTGGTTCAATGCCATAAAACTATTCTAAGGGGATCAACTATCCATTCTCAAAACATTGGTCACCTTTAGGGTTAAATGTTTGATCTTAGGAGTTCCTCGGTTCTCAAATCATCTAATTTCCAAATAATTATGTGCAATTACATCCTAATAATACTTGGGAAGGATTACATTAGTGGGTCAAAGCCATAAGTACATTCTATGGGAAGAACTAATCATTCTAAGAACATTGGTCTCCTTTAGGGTTAAATGCATGATCTTAGGAGTTCGTGAGTTCTTACATCCTCTAATTTACTTATAATTATGTTCATTTACCTCCTACTAATCCTTGGGAATGATTAGATTGTTGATTCAATGCCATAAAACTATTCTAAGGGATCAACTATCCATTCTCAAAACATTGGTCACCTTTAGGGTTAAATGTTTGATCTTAGGAGTTCTTGGTTCTCAAATCATCTAATTTCCAAATAATTATGTTCATTTACATCCTACTAATCCTTGGGAAGGATTACATTAGTGGGTCAAAGCCATAAGTACATTCTATGGGAAGAACTAATCATTCTAAGAACATTGGTCTCCTTTAGGGTTAAATGCATGATCTTAGGAGTTCGTGAGTTCTTACATCCTCTAATTTACTTATAATTATGTTCATTTACCTCCTACTAATCCTTGGGAATGATTAGATTGTTGGTTCAATGCCATAAAACTATTCTAAGGGATCAACTATCCATTCTCAAAACATTGGTCACCTTTAGGGTTAAATGTTTGATCTTAGGAGTTCTCGGTTCTCAAATCATCTAATTTCCAAATAATTATGTGCAATTACATCCTAATAATACTTGGGAAGGATTACATTAGTGGGTCAAAGCCATAAGTACATTCTATGGGAAGAACTAATCATTCTAAGAACATTGGTCTCCTTTAGGGTTAAATGCATGATCTTAGGAGTTCGTGAGTTCTTACATCCTCTAATTTACTTATAATTATGTTCATTTACCTCCTACTAATCCTTGGGAATGATTCGATTATTGGTTCAATGTCATAGGACCATTCTAGGGGATGAACTACCCATTCTAAGAGCATTGATCACATTTAGGGTTTAATGCTTGATCTTAGGAGTTCGTGAGTAATCCTCTAATTTAGTTATAATTATGTTCATTTACATCCTACTAATCCTTGGGAAGGATTACATTAGTGGGTCAAAGCCATAAGTACATTCTATGGGAAGAACTAATCATTCTAAGAACATTGGTCTCCTTTAGGGTTAAATGCATGATCTTAGGAGTTCGTGAGTTCTTACATCCTATAATTTACTTATAATTATGTTCATTTACCTCCTACTAATCCTTGGGAATGATTAGATTGTTGGTTCAATGCCATAAAACTATTCTAAGGGATCAACTATCCATTCTCAAAACATTGGTCACCTTTAGGGTTAAATGTTTGATCTTAGGAGTTCCTCGGTTCTCAAATCATCTAATTTCCAAATAATTATGTGCAATTACATCCTAATAATACTTGGGAAGGATTACATTAGTGGGTCAAAGCCATAAGTACATTCTATGGGAAGAACTAATCATTCTAAGAACATTGGTCTCCTTTAGGGTTAAATGCATGATCTTAGGAGTTCGTGAGTTCTTACATCCTCTAATTTACTTATAATTATGTTCATTTACCTCCTACTAATCCTTGGGAATGATTAGATTGTTGATTCAATGCCATAACACCATTCTAAGGGATGAACTACCCATTCTAAGAACATTGGTCACGTTTAGGGTTAAATGCTTGATCTTAGGAGTTCTTGAGTAATCCTCTAATTTAGTTATAAATATGTTCATTTACATCCTACTAATACTTGGGAAGGATTACATTAGTGGGTCAAAGCCATAAGAACATTATAAGGGAAGAACTAACCATTCTAAGAACATTGGTCTCCTTTAGGGTTAAATGCATGATCTTAGGAGTTCGTGAGTTCTTACATCCTCTAATTTACTTATAATTATGTTCATTTACCTCCTACTAATCCTTGGGAATGATTAGATTGTTGGTTCAATGCCATAAAACTATTCTAAGGGATCAACTATCCATTCTCAAAACATTGGTCACCTTTAGGGTTAAATGTTTGATCTTAGGAGTTCCTCGGTTCTCAAATCATCTAATTTCCAAATAATTATGTGCAATTACATCCTAATAATACTTGGGAAGGATTACATTAGTGGGTCAAAGCCATAAGTACATTCTATGGGAAGAACTAATCATTCTAAGAACATTGGTCTCCTTTAGGGTTAAATGCATGATCTTAGGAGTTCGTGAGTTCTTACATCCTCTAATTTACTTATAATTATGTTCATTTACATCCTACTAATCCTTGGGAATGATTAGATTGTTTGTTCAATGCCTTAAGACCATTCTAAGGGATGAACTACCCATTTTAAGAACATTGGTCACCTTTAGGGTTAAATGCTAGATTTTAGGAGTTCTTGAGTTATGAAATCATCTAATTTCCAAATAACTATGTGCATTTACGTCCTACTATTGCTGGGGAAGGATTACATTAGTGGGTTAAAGCCATAAGATCTTTCTAAGGGAAGCACTACCCTATCTAAGAATATTGGTCACCTTTAGGGTTAAATTCTTGATCTTAGGAGTTCGTGAGTTCTTACATCCTCTAATTTACTTATAATTATGTTCATTTACCTCCTACTAATCCTTGGGAATGATTAGATTGTTGGTTCAATGCCATAAAACTATTCTAAGGGATCAACTATCCATTCTCAAAACATTGGTCACCTTTAGGGTTAAATGTTTGATCTTAGGAGTTCCTCGGTTCTCAAATCATCTAATTTCCAAATAATTATGTGCAATTACATCCTAATAATACTTGGGAAGGATTACATTAGTGGGTCAAAGCCATAAGTACATTCTATGGGAAGAACTAATCATTCTAAGAACATTGGTCTCCTTTAGGGTTAAATGCATGATCTTAGGAGTTCGTGAGTTCTTACATCCTCTAATTTACTTATAATTATGTTCATTTACCTCCTACTAATCTTGGGAATGATTAGATTGTTGATTCAATGCCATAACACCATTCTAAGGGATGAACTACCCATTCTAAGAACATTGGTCACGTTTAGGGTTAAATGCTTGATCTTAGGAGTTCTTGAGTAATCTCTCATCTAATTTAATAATTATGTTCATTTACATCCTACTAATACTTGGGAAGGATTACATTAGTGGGTCAAAGCCATAAGAACATTATAAGGGAAGAACTAACCATTCTAAGAACATTGGTCACCTTTAGGGTTAAATGCTTGATCTTAGGAGTTCGTGAGTTCTTACATCCTCTAATTTACTTATAATTATGTTCATTTACCTCCTACTAATCCTTGGGAATGATTAGATTGTTGGTTCAATGCCATAAAACTATTCTAAGGGATCAACTATCCATTCTCAAAACATTGGTCACCTTTAGGTTAAATGTTTGATCTTAGGAGTTCCTCGGTTCTCAAATCATCTAATTTCCAATAATTATGTGCATTTACATCCTACTAATACTTGGGAAGGATTACATTAGTGGGTCAAAGCCATAAGTACATTCTATGGGAAGAACTAATCATTCTAAGAACATTGGTCTCCTTTAGGGTTAAATGCATGATCTTAGGAGTTCGTGAGTTCTTACATCCTCTAATTTACTTATAATTATGTTCATTTACCTCCTACTAATCCTTGGGAATGATTAGATTGTTGGTTCAATGCCATAAAACTATTCTAAGGGATCAACTATCCATTCTCAAAACATTGGTCACCTTTAGGGTTAAATGTTTGATCTTAGGAGTTCTCGGTTCTCAAATCATCTAATTTCCAAATAATTATGTGCAATTACATCCTAATAATACTTGGGAAGGATTACATTAGTGGGTCAAAGCCATAAGTACATTCTATGGGAAGAACTAATCATTCTAAGAACATTGGTCTCCTTTAGGGTTAAATGCATGATCTTAGGAGTTCGTGAGTTCTTACATCCTCTAATTTACTTATAATTATGTTCATTTACCTCCTACTAATCCTTGGGAATGATTAGATTGTTGATTCAATGCCATAACACCATTCTAAGGGATGAACTACCCATTCTAAGAACATTGGTCACGTTTAGGGTGAAATGCTTGATCTTAGGAGTTCTTCGGTTCTCAAATCATCTAATTTCCAAATAATTATGTGCAATTACATCCTATTAATACTTGGGAAGGATTACATTAGTGGGTCAAAGCCATAAGAACATTATAAGGGATGAAGTAACCATTCTAAGAACATTGGTCTCCTTTAGGGTTAAATGCATGATCTTAGGAGTTCGTGAGTTCTTACATCCTCTAATTTACTTATAATTATGTTCATTTACCTCCTACAAACCTTGGGAATGATTAGATCGTTGGTTCAATGCCATAAAACTATTCTAAGGGATCAACTATCCATTCTCAAAACATTGGTCACCTTTAGGTTAAATGTTTGATCTTAGGAGTTCCTCGGTTCTCAAATCATCTAATTTCCAAATAATTATGTGCAATTACATCCTAATAATACTTGGGAAGGATTACATTAGTGGGTCAAAGCCATAAGTACATTCTATGGGAAGAACTAATCATTCTAAGAACATTGGTCTCCTTTAGGGTTAAATGCATGATCTTAGGAGTTCGTGAGTTCTTACATCCTCTAATTTACTTATAATTATGTTCATTTACCTCCTACTAATCTTGGGAATGATTAGATTGTTGATTCAATGCCATAAAACCATTCTAAGGGATGAACTACCCATTCTAAGAACATTGGTCACCTTTAGGGTTAAATGCTTGATCTTAGGAGTTCTTGAGTTCTCAAATCATCTAGTTTAAATAATTATGTTCATTTACATCCTACTAATACTTGGGAAGGATTACATTAGTGGGTCAAAGCCATAAGAACATTATAAGGGAAGAACTAACCATTCTAAGAACATTGGTCACCTTTAGGGTTAAATGCTGATCTTAGAGTTCGTGAGTTCTTACATCCTCTAATTTACTTATAATTATGTTCATTTACCTCCTACTAATCCTTGGGAATGATTAGATTGTTGGTTCAATGCCATAAAACTATTCTAAGGGATCAACTATCCATTCTCAAAACATTGGTCACCTTTAGGTTAAATGTTTGATCTTAGGAGTTCTAGGTTCTCAAATCATCTAATTTCCAAATAATTATGTGCATTTACATCCTACTAATACTTGGGAAGGATTACATTAGTGGGTCAAAGCCATAAGACATTCTATGGGAAGAACTAATCATTCTAAGAACATTGGTCTCCTTTAGGGTTAAATGCATGATCTTAGGAGTTCGTGAGTTCTTACATCCTCTAATTTACTTATAATTATGTTCATTTACCTCCTACTAATCCTTGGGAATGATTAGATTGTTGGTTCAATGCCATAAAACTATTCTAAGGGATCAACTATCCATTCTCAAAACATTGGTCACCTTTAGGGTTAAATGTTTGATCTTAGGAGTTCTCGGTTCTCAAATCATCTAATTTCCAAATAATTATGAGCATTTATATCCTACTAATACTTGGCAATGATTACATTAGTGGGTCAAAGCCATAAGTAGATTCTATGGGAAGAACTAATCATTCTAAGAACATTGGTCTCCTTTAGGTTAAATGCTTGATCTTAGGAGTTCGTGAGTTCTTACATCCTCTAATTTACTTATAATTATGTTCATTTACCTCCTACTAATCCTTGGGAATGATTAGATTGTTGATTCAATGCCATAAACCATTCTAAGGGATGAACTACCCATTCTAAGAACATTGGTCACCTTTAGGTTAAATGCTTGATCTTAGGAGTTCTTGGTTCTCAAATCATCTAATTTCCAAATAATTATGTTCATTTACATCCTACTAATACTTTGGAAGGATTACATTATTAGGTCAAAGCCATAAGAACATTTTAGGGGAAAAACTAACCATTCTAAGAACATTGGTCACCTTTAGGGTTAAATGCATGATCTTAGGAGTTCGTGAGTTCTTACATCCTCTAATTTACTTATAATTATGTTCATTTACCTCCTACTAATCCTTGGGAATGATTAGATTGTTGGTTCAATGCCATAAAACTATTCTAAGGGATCAACTATCCATTCTCAAAACATTGGTCACCTTTAGGTTAAATGTTTGATCTTAGGAGTTCTCGGTTCTCAAATCATCTAATTTCCAAATAATTATGTGCATTTACATCCTACTAATACTTGGGAAGGATTACATTAGTGGGTCAAAGCCATAAGACATTCTATGGGAAGAACTAATCATTCTAAGAACATTGGTCTCCTTTAGGGTTAAATGCATGATCTTAGGAGTTCGTGAGTTCTTACATCCTCTAATTTACTTATAATTATGTTCATTTACCTCCTACTAATCCTTGGGAATGATTAGATTGTTGGTTCAATGCCATAAGACCATTCTAAGGGATGAACTACCCATTCTAAGAACATTGGTCACCTTTAGGTTAAATGCTTGATCTTAGGAGTTCTTGGGTTCTCAAATCATCTAATTTCCTAATAATTATGTGCATTTACATCCTACTAATACTTGGGAAGGATTACATTAGTGGGTCAAAGCCATAAGAACATTCTAAGGGAAGAACTAACCATTCTAAGAACATTGGTCACCTTTAAGGTTAAATGCTTGATCTTAGGAGTTCGTGAGTTCTTACATCCTCTAATTTACTTATAATTATGTTCATTTACCTGCTACAAATGTTGGGCAATGATTAGAATGTTGGTTCAATGCCATAAAACTATTCTAAGGGATCAACTATCCATTCTCAAAACATTGGTCACCTTTAGGTTAAATGTTTGATCTTAGGAGTTCTAGGTTCTCAAATCATCTAATTTCCAAATAATTATGAGCATTTATATCCTACTAATACTTGGGAAGGATTACATTAGTGGGTCAAAGCCATAAGTACATTCTATGGGAAGAACTAATCATTCTAAGAACATTGGTCACCTTTAGGTTAAATGCATGATCTTAGGAGTTCGTGAGTTCTTACATCCTCTAATTTACTTATAATTATGTTCATTTACCTCCTACTAATGCTTGGGAATGATTAGATTGTTGGTTCAATGCCATAAAACCATTCTAAGGGATGAACTACCCATTCTAAGAACATTGGTCACCTTTAGGTTAAATGCTTGATCTTAGGAGTTCTTGGGTTCTCAAATCATCTAATTTCCAAATAATTATGTGCATTTACATCCTACTAATACTTGGGAAGGATTACATTAGTGGGTCAAAGCCATAAGAACATTCTAAGGGAAGAACTAACCATTCTAAGAACATTGGTCACCTTTAGGGTTAAATGCTTGATCTTAGGAGTTCGTGAGTTCTTACATCCTCTAATTTACTTATAATTATGTTCATTTACATCCTACTAATGCTTGGGAATGATTAGATTGTTGGTTCAATGCCATAAAACCATTCTAAGGGATGAACTATCCATTCTCAAAACATTGGTCACCTTTAGGTTAAATGTTTGATCTTAGGAGTTCTAGGGTTCTCAAATCATCTAATTTCCAAATAATTATGTGCATTTACATCCTACTAATACTTGGGAAGGATTACATTAGTGGGTCAAAGCCATAAGACATTCTATGGGAAGAACTAATCATTCTAAGAACATTGGTCACCTTTAGGTTAAATGCATGATCTTAGGAGTTCGTGAGTTCTTACATCCTCTAATTTACTTATAATTATGTTCATTTACATCCTACTAATGCTTGGGAATGATTAGATTGTTGGTTCAATGCCATAAAACCATTCTAAGGGATGAACTACCCATTCTAAGAACATTGGTCACATTTAGGTTAAATGCTTGATCTTAGGAGTTCTAGGGTTCTCAAATCATCTAATTTCCTAATAATTATGTGCATTTACATCCTACTAATACTTGGGAAGGATTACATTAGTGGGTCAAAGCCATAAGAACATTCTATGGGAAGAACTAACCATTCTAAGAACATTGGTCACCTTTAGGGTTAAATGCTTGATCTTAGGAGTTCGTGAGTTCTTACATCCTCTAATTTACTTATAATTATGTTCATTTACATCCTACTAATGCTTGGGAATGATTAGATTGTTGGTTCAATGCCATAAGACCATTCTAAAGGATGAACTAACCATTCTCAAGAACATTGGTCACCTTTAGGTTAAATGCTTGATCTTAGGAGTTCTAGGTTCTCAAATCATCTAATTTCCAAATAATTATGTGCATTTACATCCTACTAATACTTGGGAAGGATTACATTAGTGGGTCAAAGCCATAAGAACATTTTAAGGGAAGAACTAACCATTCTAAGAACATTGGTCACCTTTAGGGTTAAATGCTTGATCTTAGGAGTTCGTGAGTTCTTACATCCTCTAATTTACTTATAATTATGTTCATTTACATCCTACTAATCCTTGGGAATGATTAGATTGTTGGTTCAATGCCATAAGACCATTCTAAGGGATGAACTATCCATTCTAAAACATTGGTCACCTTTAGGTTAAATGCTTGATCTTAGGAGT
Source organism: Angophora floribunda (assembly GCA_014182895.1). Classification (NCBI taxonomy): domain Eukaryota; kingdom Viridiplantae; phylum Streptophyta; class Magnoliopsida; order Myrtales; family Myrtaceae; genus Angophora; species Angophora floribunda. The sequence goes on along the minus strand of JABKBU010000012.1, from coordinate 35,453 downwards.
TCTAGGGTTCTCAAATCATCTAATTTCCTAATAATTATGTGCATTTACATCCTACTAATACTTGGGAAGGATTACATTAGTGGGTCAAAGCCATAAGAACATTTTAAGGGAAGAACTAACCATTCTAAGAACATTGGTCACCTTTAGGGTTAAATGCTTGATCTTAGGAGTTCGTGAGTTCTTACATCCTCTAATTTACTTATAATTATGTTCATTTACATCCTACTAATACTTGGGAATGATTAGATTGTTGGTTCAATGCCATAAAACCATTCTAAGGGATGAACTACCCATTCTAAGAACATTGGTCACCTTTAGGGTTAAATGCTTGATCTTAGGAGTTCTAGGATTCTCAAATCATCTAATTTCCAAATAATTATGTGCATTTACATCCTACTAATACTTGGGAAGGATTACATTAGTGGGTCAAAGCCATAAGAACATTCTAAGGGAAGAACTAACCATTCTAAGAACATTGGTCACCTTTAGGGTTAAATGCTTGATCTTAGGAGTTCGTGAGTTCTTACATCCTCTAATTTACTTATAATTATGTTCATTTACATCCTACTAATGCTTGGGAATGATTACATTGTTGGTTCAATGCCATAAGACCATTCTAAGGGATGAACTACCATTCTAAGAACATTGGTCACCTTTAGGTTAAATGCTTGATCTTAGGAGTTCTAGGGTTCTCAAATCATCTAATTTCCTAATAATTATGTGCGTTTACATCCTACTAATACTTGGGAAGGATTATATTAGTGGGTCAAAGCCATAAGAACATTTTGTGGGAAGAAGTAACCATTCTAAGAACATTGGTCACCTTTAGGGTTAAATGCTTGATCTTAGGAGTTCGTGAGTTCTTACATCCTCTAATTTACTTATAATTATGTTCATTTACATCCTACTAATCCTTGGGAATGATTACATTGTTGGTTCAATGCCATAAGACCATTCTAAGGGATGAACTATCCATTCTCAAAACATTGGTCACCTTTAGGTTAAATGCTTGATCTTAGGAGTTCTAGGGTTCTCAAATCATCTAATTTCCTAATAATTATGTGCATTTACATCCTACTAATACTTGGGAAGGATTACATTAGTGGGTCAAAGCCATAAGAACATTTTGGGAAGAACTAACCATTCTAAGAACATTGGTCACCTTTAGGTTAAATGCTTGATCTTAGGAGTTCGTGAGTTCTTACATCCTCTAATTTACTTATAATTATGTTCATTTACATCCTACTAATGCTTGGGAATGATTACATTGTTGGTTCAATGCCATAAGACCATTGTAAGGGAAGAACTACCCATTCTAAGAACATTGGTCTACATTAGGGTTTAATGCTTGTTTTTAAGAGTTCTTGGATTCTTAAATCATCTAATTTCCAAATAATTATGTGCATTTACACCCAACTAATACTTGGGACGGATTACATTAGTGGGTCAAAGCCATAAGAACATTCTAAGGGAAGAAATAACCATTCTAAGAACATTGGTCACCTTTAGGGTTAAATGCTTGATCTTAGGAGTTCGTGAGTTCTTACATCCTCTAATTTACTTATAATTATGTTCATTTACCTCCTACTAATCCTTGGGAATGATTACATTGTTGGTTCAATGCCATAAGAACATTATAAGGGATGAAGTAACCATTCTAAGAACATTGGTCACCTTTAGGTTAAATGCTTGATCTTAGGAGTTCTAGGGTTCTCAAATCATCTAATTTCCTAATAATTATGTGCATTTACATCCTACTAATACTTGGGAAGGATTACATTAGTGGGTCAAAGCCATAAGACATTTTACGGGAAGAACTAACCATTCTAAGAACATTGGTCACCTTTAGGTTAAATGCTTGATCTTAGGAGTTCGTGAGTTCTTACATCCTCTAATTTACTTATAATTATGTTCATTTACATCCTACTAATGCTTGGGAATGATTACATTGTTGGTTCAATGCCATAAGACCATTCTAAGGGATGAACTACCCATTCTAAGAACATTGGTCACCTTTAGGGTTAAATGCTTGATCTTAGGAGTTCTTGGGTTCTCAAATCATCTAATTTCCAAATAATTATGTGCATTTACATCCTACTAATACTTGGGAAGGATTACATTAGTTGGTCAAAGCCATAAGAACATTTTAGGGGAAGAACTAACCATTCTAAGAACATTGGTCACCTTTAGGATTAAATGCTTGATCCTAGGAGTTCGTGAGTTCTTACATCCACTAATTTACTTATAATTATGTTCATTTACATCATACTAATGCTTGGGAATGATTAGATTGTTGGTTCAATGCCATAAGACCATTCTAAGGGATGAACTACCCATTCTAAAAACATTGGTCACCTTTAAGGTTAAATGCTTGATCTGAAGAGTTCTTGGGTTCTAAAATCATCTAATTTCCTAATAATTATCTGCATTTACATCCTACTAATACTTGGGAAGGATTACATTGTTGGGTCAAAGCAATAAGAACATTTTAGGGGAAGAGTTAACCATGCTAAGAACATTGGTCACCTTTAGGGTTAAATGCTTGATCTTAGGAGTTCGTGAGTTCTTACATCCTCTAATTTACTTATAATTATGTTCATTTACATCCTACTAATCCTTGGGAATGATTACATTGTTGGTTCAATGCCATAAGACCATTCTAAGGGATGAACTACCCATTCTAAGAACATTGGTCACCTTTAGGTTAAATGCTTGATCTTAGGAGTTCTTGGGTTCTCAAATCATCTAATTTCCTAATAATTATGTGCATTTACATCCTACTAATACTTGGGAAGGATTACATTATTGGGTCAAAGCCATAAGACATTTTAAGGGAAGAACTAACCATTCTAAGAACATTGGTCACCTTTAGGTTAAATGCTTGATCTTAGGAGTTCGTGAGTTTCTTACATCCTCTAATTTACTTATAATTATGTTCATTTACATCCTACTAATGCTTGGGAATGATTACATTGTTGGTTCAATGCCATAAGACCATTCTAAGGGATGAACTAACCATTCTAAGAACATTGGTCACATTTAGGGTTAAATGCTTGATCTTAGGAGTTCTAGGTTCTCAAATCATCTAATTTCCTAATAATTATGTGCATTTACATCCTACTAATACTTGGGAAGGATTACATTATTGGGTCAAAGCCATAAGAGATTCTATGGGAAGAACTAACCATTCTAAGAACATTGGTCACCTTTAGGGTTAAATGCTTGATCCTAGGAGTTCGTGAGTTCTTACATCCGCTAATTTACTTATAATTATGTTCATTTACATCATACTAATGCTTGGGAATGATTAGATTGTTGGTTCAATGCCATAAGACCATTCTAAGGGATGAACTAACCATTCTAAGAACATTGGTCACATTTAGGTTAAATGCTTGATCTTAGGAGTTCTAGGGTTCTCAAATCATCTAATTTCCTAATAATTATGTGCATTTACATCCTACTAATACTTGGGAAGGATTACATTATTGGGTCAAAGCCATAAGAACATTTTACGGGAAGAACTAACCATTCTAAGAACATTGGTCACCTTTAGGGTTAAATGCTTGATCTTAGGAGTTCGTGAGTTCTTACATCCTCTAATTTACTTATAATTATGTTCATTTACATCATACTAATGCTTGGGAATGATTACATTGTTGGTTCAATGCCATAAGACCATTCTAAGGGAAGAACTAACCATTCTAAGAACATTGGTCACATTTAGGGTTAAATGCTTGATCTTAGGAGTTCTTGGGTTCTCAAATCATCTAATTTCCTAATAATTATGTGCATTTACATCCTACTAATACTTGGGAAGGATTACATTATTGGGTCAAAGCCATAAGAACATTTACGGGAAGAACTAACCATTCTAAGAACATTGGTCACCTTTAGGATTAAATGCTTGATCTTAGGAGTTCGTGATTTCTGACATCCTCTAATTTACTTATAATTATGTTCATTTACATCATACTAATGCTTGGGAATGATTACATTGTTGGTTCAATGCCATAAGACCATTCTAAGGATGAACTAACCATTCTAAGAACATTGGTCACATTTAGGTTAAATGCTTGATCTTAGGAGTTCTAGGGTTCTCAAATCATCTAATTTCCTAATAATTATGTGCATTTACATCCTACTAATACTTGGGAAGGATTACATTCTTGGGTCAAAGCCGTAAGAACATTTTAAGGGAAGAACTAACCATTCTAAGAACATTGGTCACCTTTAGGATTAAATGCTTGATCCTAGGAGTTCGTGAGTTTCTTACCATCCTCTAATTTACTTATAATTATGTTCATTTACATCATACTAATGCTTGGGAATGATTACATTGTTGGTTCAATGCCATAAGACCATTCTAAAGGATGAACTACCATTCTAAGAACATTGGTCACATTTAGGGTTAAATGCTTGATCTTAGGAGTTCTAGGGTTCTCAAATCATCTAATTTCCTAATAATTATGTGCATTTACATCCTACTAATACTTGGGAAGGATTACATTATTGGGTCAAAGCCATAAGAACATTTTAAGGGAAGAACTAACCATTCTAAGAACATTGGTCACCTTTAGGATTAAATGCTTGATCTTAGGAGTTCGTGATTTCTTACATCCTCTAATTTACTTATAATTATGTTCATTTACATCATACTAATGCTTGGGAATGATTACATTGTTGGTTCAATGCCATAAGACCATTCTAAGGGATGAACTAACCATTCTAAGAACATTAATCACATTTAGGTTAAATGCTTGATCTTAGGAGTTCTAGGGTTCTCAAATCATCTAATTTCCTAATAATTATGTGCATTTACATCCTACTAATACTTGGGAAGGATTACATTATTGGGTCAAAGCCATAAGAACATTTTAAGGGAAGAACTAACCATTCTAAGAACATTGGTCACCTTTAGGATTAAATGCTTGATCTAGGAGTTCGTGATTTCTGCCATCCGCTAATTTACTTATAATTATGTTCATTTACATCATACTAATGCTTGGGAATGATTACATTGTTGGTTCAATGCCATAAGACCATTCTAAGGATGAACTAACCATTCTAAGAACATTAATCACATTTAGGGTTAAATGCTTGATCTTAGGAGTTCTAGGGTTCTCAAATCATCTAATTTCCTAATAATTATGTGCATTTACATCCTACTAATACTTGGGAAGGATTACATTATTGGGTCAAAGCCATAAGAACATTTTAAGGGAAGAACTACCCATTCTAAGAACATTGGTCACCTTTAGGACTAAATGCTTGATCTTAGGAGTTCGTGAGTTCTTACATCCTCTAATTTACTTATAATTATGTTCATTTACCTCATACTAATCCTTGGGGATGATTACATTGTTGGTTCAACGCCATAAGACCATTCTAAGGGATGAACTAACCATTCTAACAACATTGGTCATCTTTAGGGTTAAATGCTTGATCTTAGGAGTTCTTGGGTTCTCAAATCAACTAATTTCCTAATAATTATGTGCATTTACATCCAAGTAATACTTTGGAAGGATTACATTATTGGGTCAAAGCCATAAGAACATTTTAAGGGAAGAACTAACCATTCTAAGAACATTGGTCACCTTTAGGTTAAATGCTTGATCTTAGGAGTTCTTGAGTTCTCAAATCATAATATGTTCATTTCCTAAATGCTAATTATGTTGGTTCATTTACATCCTACTAATTGGTCACTTTAAGGATTACATTATCTGGGTCAAAGCCATCAAGTGCATTTACATCCTACTAATACTTGGAAGAACTAATTTAAAGAACTAATTTCTAAGAACATTGGTCTAGGTTAAATGCTTGATCTTAGGAGTTCATTTCTTAAATCCTCTAATTTACTTATAATTATGTTCATTTACATCATACTAATGCTTGGGAATGATTACATTGTTGGTTCAATGCCATAAGACCATTCTAAGGGATGAACTAACCATTCTAAGAACATTAATCACATTTAGGTTAAATGCTTGATCTTAGGAGTTCTAGGGTTCTCAAATCATCTAATTTCCTAATAATTATCTGCATTTACATCCTACTAATACTTGGGAAGGATTACATTATTGGGTCAAAGCAATAAGAACATTTTAGGGGAAGAGCTAACCATGCTAAGAACATTGGTCACCTTTAGGATTAAATGCTTGATCCTAGGAGTTCGTGTGTTCTTACATCCGCTAATTTACTTATAATTATGTTCATTTACATCATACTAATGCTTGGGAATGATTAGATTGTTGGTTCAATGCCATAAGACCATTCTAAGGGATGAACTACCCATTCTAAGAACATTCATCACATTTAGGGTTAAATGCTTGATCTTAGGAGTTCTTGGGTTCTCAAATCATCTAATTTCCTAATAATTATGTGCATTTACATCCTACTAATACTTGGGAAGGATTACATTATTGGGTCAAAGCCATAACAACATTTTACGGGAAGAACTAACCATTCTAAGAACATTGGTCACCTTTAGGATTAAATGCTTGATCCTAGGAGTTCGTGATTTCTGCCATCCGCTAATTTACTTATAATTATGTTCCATTTACATCATACTAATGCTTGGGAATGATTACATTGTTGGTTCAATGCCATAAGACCATTCTAAGGATGAACTAACCATTCTAAGAACATTGGTCACATTTAGGTTAAATGCTTGATCTTAGGAGTTCTAGGGTTCTCAAATCATCTAATTTCCTAATAATTATGTGCATTTACATCCTACTAATACTTGGGAAGGTTTACATTATTGGGTCAAGGCCATAAGTGAATTTTACGGGAAGAACTAACCATTCTATGAACATTGGTCACCTTTAGGATTAAATGCTTGATCCTACGAGTTCGTGATTTCTGCCATCAGCTAATTTACATATAATTATGTCCATTCACATCATACTAATGCTTGGGAATGATTACATTGTTGGTTCAATGCCATAAGACCATTCTAAAGGATGAACTAACCATTCTGAGAACATTAATCACATTTTAGGTTAAATGCTTGATCTTAGGAGTTCTAGGGTTCTCAAATCATCTAATTTCCTAATAATTATGTGCATTTACATCCTACTAATACTTGGGAAGGATTACATTATTGGGTCAAAGCCATAACAGAATTTTACGGGAAGAACTAACCATTCTAAGAACATTGGTCACCTTTAGGATTAAATGCTTGATCCTAGGAGTTCGTGATTTCTGCCATCCGCTAATTTACTTATAATTATGTCCATTTACATCATACTAATGCTTGGGAATGATTACATTGTTGGTTCAATGCCATAAGACCATTCTAAAGGATGAACTAACCATTCTAAGAACATTAATCACATTTATGGTTAAATGCTTGATCTTAGGAGTTCTAGGGTTCTCAAATCATCTAGTTTCCTAATAATTATGTGCATTTACATCCTACTAATACTTGGGAAGGATTACATTATTGGGGAAGAACTAACCATTCTAAGAACATTGGTCACCTTTAGGATTAAATGCTTAATCCTAGGAGTTCGTGATTTCTGCCATCAGCTAATTTACTTATAATTATGTCCATTTACATCATACTAATGCTTGGGAATGATTACATTATTGGTTCAATGCCATAAGACCATTCTAAGGGATGAACTACCCATTCTGAGAACATTAATCACATTTAGGTTAAATGCTTGATCTTATGAGTTCTTGGGTTCTAAAATCATCTAATTTCCTAACAATTATGTGCATTTACATCCTACTAATACTTGGGAAGGATTACATTATTGGGTCAAAGCCATAACAGCATTTTACGGGAAGAACTAACCATTCTAAGAACATTGGTCACCTTTAGGATTAAATGCTTGATCCTAGGAGTTCGTGATTTCTGCCATCCGCTAATTTACTTATAATTATGTCCATTCACATCATACTAATGCTTGGGAATGATTACATTGTTGGTTCAATGCCATAAGACCATTCTAAAGGATGAACTAACCATTCTGAGAACATTAATCACATTTATGGTTCATTGCTTGATCTTAGGAGTTCTAGGGTTCTCAAATCATCTAATTTCCTAATAATTATGTGCATTTACATCCTACTAATACTTGGGAAGGTTTACATTATTGGGTCAAGGCCATAACAGAATTTTACGGGAAGAACTAACCATTCTATGAACATTGGTCACCTTTAGGATTAAATGCTTGATCCTACGAGTTCGTGATTTCTGCCATCAGCTAATTTACTTATAATTATGTCATTTACATCATACTAATGCTTGGGAATGATTACATTGTTGGTTCAATGCCATAAGACCATTCTAAAGGATGAACTAACCATTCTAAGAACATTAATCACATTTATGGTTAAATGCTTGATCTTAGGAGTTCTAGGGTTCTCAAATCATCTAGTTTCCTAATAATTATGTGCATTTACATCCTACTAATACTTGGGAAGGATTACATTATTGGGTCAAGGCCATAACAACATTTTACGGGAAGAACTAACCATTCTAAGAACATTGGTCACCTTTAGGATTAAATGCTTGATCCTACGAGTTCGTGATTTCTGCCATCCGCTAATTTACTTATAGTTATGTGCATTTTCATCATACTAATGCTTGGGAATGATTACATTGTTGGTTCAATGCCATAAGACCATTCTAAGGGATGAACTACCATTCTAAGAACATTAATCACATTTAGGGTTAAATGCTTGATCTTAGGAGTTCTAGGGTTCTCAAATCATCTAGTTTCCTAATAATTATGTGCATTTACATCCTACTAATACTTGGGAAGGATTACATTATTGGGTCAAGGCCATAACAACATTTTACGGGAAGAACTAACCATTCTAAGAACATTGGTCACCTTTAGGATTAAATGCTTGATCCTAGGAGTTCGTGATTTCTGCCATCCGCTAATTTACTTATAATTATGTCCATTTACATCATACTAATGCTTGGGAATGATTACATTGTTGGTTCAATGCCATAAGACCATTCTAAGGGACTACATTCTAAGAACATTGGACATTTAGGTTAAATGCTTGATCTTAGGAGTTCTAGAAAATCATTAATTTCCTAATAATTATGTTCATTTACATTTAATACTTGGGAATTTAATTGTTGGGTCAATGCCATAAGAAGAACCATTCTAAGGGACCTTTAGGATTAAATGAACTTTCTTAGAACATTCACATCACTAATTTAATGGTTAAATGTTCTTCTAGGGTTCTCACAAATCATCTAATTTCTAGTAAATAATTATGTGCATTTACATCCTACTAATACTTGGGAAGGATTACATTATTGGGTCAAAGCCATAACAGCATTTTACGGGAAGAACTAACCATTCTAAGAACATTGGTCACCTTTAGGATTAAATGCTTGATCCTAGGAGTTCGTGATTTCTGCCATCCGCTAATTTACTTATAGTTATGTTCATTTGCATCATACTAATGCTTGGGAATGATTACATTGTTGGTTCAATGCCATAAGACCATTCTAAAGGATGAACTAACCATTCTGAGAACATTAATCACATTTATGGTTAAATGCTTGATCTTAGGAGTTCTAGGGTTCTCAAATCATCTAGTTTCCTAATAATTATGTGCATTTACATCCTACTAATACTTGGGAAGGATTACATTATTGGGTCAAGGCCATAACAGAATTTTACGGGAAGAACTAACCATTCTAAGAACATTGGTCACCTTTAGGATTAAATGCTTGATCCTACGAGTTCGTGATTTCTGCCATCCGCTAATTTACTTATAGTTATGTGCATTTTCATCATACTAATGCTTGGGAATGATTACATTGTTGGTTCAATGCCATAAGACCATTCTAAAGGGATGAACTAACCATTCTAAGAACATTAATCACATTTATGGTTAAATGCTTGATCTTAGGAGTTCTAGGGTTCTCAAATCATCTAATTTCCTAATAATTATGTGCATTTACATCCTACTAATACTTTGGAAGGATTACATTATTGGGTCAAAGCCATAACAGACATTTTACGGGAAGAACTAACCATTCTAAGAACATTGGTCACCTTTAGGATTAAATGCTTGATCCTAGGAGTTCGTGATTTCTGCCATCCGCTAATTTACTTATAATTATGTCCATTTACATCATACTAATGCTTGGGAATGATTACATTGTTGGTTCAATGCCATAAGACCATTCTAAAGGATGAACTAACCATTCTAAGAACATTAATCACATTTATGGTTAAATGCTTGATCTTAGGAGTTCTAGGGTTCTCAAATCATCTAATTTCCTAATAATTATGTGCATTTACATCCTACTAATACTTGGGAAGGATTACATTATTGGGTCAAAGCCATAAGAACATTTTAGGGGAAGAACTAACCATTCTATGCACATTGGTCACCTTTAGGATTAAATGCTTGATCCTAGGAGTTCATGAGTTCTTACATCCGCTAGTTTACTTATAATTATGTCCATTCACATCATACTAATGCTTGGGAATGATTACATTGTTGGTTCAATGCCATAAGACCATTCTAAGGGATGAACTACCCTTTCTAATAACATCTATCACATTTAGGGTTAAATGCTTGATCTTAGGAGTTCTAGGGTTCTCAAATCATCTAGTTTCCTAACAATTATGTGCATTTACATCCTACTAATACTTGGGAAGGATTACATTATTGGGTCAAGGCCATAACAGAATTTTACGGGAAGAACTAACCATTCTAAGAACATTGGTCACCTTTAGGATGAAATGCTTGATCCTAGGAGTTCGTGATTTCTGCCATCCGCTAATTTACTTATAATTATGTCCATTCACATCATACTAATGCTTGGGAATGATTACATTGTTGGTTCAATGCCATAAGACCATTCTAAAGGATGAACTAACCATTCTAAGAACATTAATCACATTTATGGTTAAATGCTTGATCTTAGGAGTTCTAGGGTTCTCAAATCATCTAGTTTCCTAATAATTATGTGCATTTACATCCTACTAATACTTGGGAAGGATTACATTATTGGGTCAAAGCCATAACAAATTTTACGGGAAGAACTAACCATTCTAAGAACATTGGTCACCTTTAGGATTAAATGCTTGATCCTACGAGTTCGTGATTTCTGCCATCCGCTAATTTACTTATAGTTATGTGCATTTTCATCATACTAATGCTTGGGAATGATTACATTGTTGGTTCAATGCCATAAGACCATTCTAAGGGATGAACTAACCATTCTAAGAACATTAATCACATTTAGGTTAAATGCTTGATCTTAGGAGTTCTAGGGTTCTCAAATCATCTAGTTTCCTAATAATTATGTGCATTTACATCCTACTAATACTTGGGAAGGATTACATTATTGGGTCAAGGCCATAACTGAATTTTACGGGAAGAACTAACCATTCTATGAACATTGGTCACCTTTAGGATTAAATGCTTGATCCTAGGAGTTCGTGATTTCTGCCATCCGCTAATTTACTTATAATTATGTCCATTCACATCATACTAATGCTTGGGAATGATTACATTGTTGGTTCAATGCCATAAGACCATTCTAAAGGATGAACTAACCATTCTAAGAACATTAATCACATTTATGGTTAAATGCTTGATCTTAGGAGTTCTAGGGTTCTCAAATCATCTAGTTTCCTAATAATTATGTGCATTTACATCCTACTAATACTTGGGAAGGATTACATTATTGGGTCAAGGCCATAACAAATTTTACGGGAAGAACTAACCATTCTAAGAACATTGGTCACCTTTAGGATTAAATGCTTGATCCTAGGAGTTCGTGATTTCTGCCATCCGCTAATTTACTTATAGTTATGTGCATTTTCATCATACTAATGCTTGGGAATGATTACATTGTTGGTTCAATGCCATAAGACCATTCTAAAGGATGAACTAACCATTCTGAGAACATTAATCACATTTATGGTTAAATGCTTGATCTTAGGAGTTCTAGGGTTCTCAAATCATCTAGTTTCCTAATAATTATGGGCATTTACATCCTACTAATACTTGGGAAGGATTACATTATTGGGTCAAGGCCATAACTGAATTTTACGGGAAGAACTAACCATTCTATGAACATTGGTCACCTTTAGGATTAAATGCTTGATCCTACGAGTTCGTGATTTCTGCCATCCGCTAATTTACTTATAGTTATGTGCATTTTCATCATACTAATGCTTGGGAATGATTACATTGTTGGTTCAATGCCATAAGACCATTCTAAGGGATGAACTACCCTTTCTAATAACATTTATCACATTTAGGGTTAAATGCTTGATCTTAGGAGTTCTAGGGTTCTCAAATCATCTAGTTTCCGAACAATTATGTGCATTTACATCCTACTAATACTTTGGAAGGATTACATTATTGGGTCAAGGCCATAACAGAATTTTACGGGAAGAACTAACCATTCTAAGAACATTGGTCACCTTTAGGATTAAATGCTTGATCCTACGAGTTCGTGATTTCTGCCATCCGCTAATTTACTTATAGTTATGTGCATTTTCATCATACTAATGCTTGGGAATGATTACATTGTTGGTTCAATGCCATAAGACCATTCTAAAGGATGAACTAACCATTCTAAGAACATTAATCACATTTATGGTTAAATGCTTGATCTTAGGAGTTCTAGGGTTCTCAAATCATCTAGTTTCCTAATAATTATGTGCATTTACATCCTACTAATACTTGGGAAGGATTACATTATTGGGTCAAGGCCATAACAGAATTTTACGGGAAGAACTAACCATTCTATGAACATTGGTCACCTTTAGGATTAAATGCTTGATCCTACGAGTTCGTGATTTCTGCCATCCGCTAATTTACTTATAGTTATGTCATTTTCATCATACTAATGCTTGGGAATGATTACATTGTTGGTTCAATGCCATAAGACCATTCTAAAGGATGAACTAACCATTCTAAGAACATTAATCACATTTATGGTTAAATGCTTGATCTTAGGAGTTCTAGGGTTCTCAAATCATCTAGTTTCCTAATAATTATGTGCATTTACATCCTACTAATACTTGGGAAGGATTACATTATTGGGTCAAAGCCATAACAGCATTTTACGGGAAGAACTAACCATTCTAAGAACATTGGTCACCTTTAGGATGAAATGCTTGATCCTAGGAGTTCGTGATTTCTCCCATCCGCTAATTTACTTATAATTATGTGCATTTGCATCATACTAATGCTTGGGAATGATTACATTGTTGGTTCAATGCCATAAGACCATTCTAAGGGATGAACTACCCATTCTAAGAACATTCATTACATTTAGGGTTAAATGCTTGATCTTAGGAGTTCTAGGGTTCTCAAATCATCTAGTTTCCTAATAATTATGTGCATTTACATCCTACTAATACTTGGGAAGGATTACATTATTGGGTCAAAGCCATAACAGAATTTTACGGGAAGAACTAACCATTCTAAGAACATTGGTCACCTTTAGGATTAAATGCTTGATCCTAGGAGTTCGTGATTTCTGCCATCCGCTAATTTACTTATAATTATGTCCATTCACATCATACTAATGCTTGGGAATGATTACATTGTTGGTTCAATGCCATAAGACCATTCTAAAGGATGAACTAACCATTCTAAGAACATTAATCACATTTATGGTTAAATGCTTGATCTTAGGAGTTCTAGGGTTCTCAAATCATCTAGTTTCCTAATAATTATGGGCATTTACATCCTACTAATACTTGGGAAGGATTACATTATTGGGTCAAGGCCATAACATTTTACGGGAAGAACTAACCATTCTAAGAACATTGGTCACCTTTAGGATTAAATGCTTGATCCTACGAGTTCGTGATTTCTGCCATCCGCTAATTTACTTATAGTTATGTGCATTTTCATCATACTAATGCTTGGGAATGATTACATTGTTGGTTCAATGCCATAAGACCATTCTAAAGGATGAACTAACCATTCTAAGAACATTAATCACATTTATGGTTAAATGCTTGATCTTAGGAGTTCTAGGGTTCTCAAATCATCTAGTTTCCTAATAATTATGTGCATTTACATCCTACTAATACTTGGGAAGGATTACATTATTGGGTCAAAGCCATAACAAATTTTACGGGAAGAACTAACCATTCTAAGAACATTGGTCACCTTTAGGATTAAATGCTTGATCCTAGGAGTTCGTGATTTCTCCCATCCGCTAATTTACTTATAATTATGTCCATTCACATCATACTAATGCTTGGGAATGATTACATTGTTGGTTCAATGCCATAAGACCATTCTAAGGGATGAACTACCCTTTCTAATAACATTTATCACATTTAGGGTTAAATGCTTGATCTTAGGAGTTCTAGGGTTCTCAAATCATCTAGTTTCCTAATAATTATGGGCATTTACATCCTACTAATACTTGGGAAGGATTACATTATTGGGTCAAAGCCATAACAGCATTTTACGGGAAGAACTAACCATTCTAAGAACATTGGTCACCTTTAGGATTAAATGCTTGATCCTAGGAGTTCGTGATTTCTGCCATCCGCTAATTTACTTATAATTATGTCCATTCACATCATACTAATGCTTGGGAATGATTACATTGTTGGTTCAATGCCATAAGACCATTCTAAAGGATGAACTAACCATTCTGAGAACATTAATCACATTTATGGTTAAATGCTTGATCTTAGGAGTTCTAGGGTTCTCAAATCATCTAGTTTCCTAATAATTATGGGCATTTACATCCTACTAATACTTGGGAAGGATTACATTATTGGGTCAAAGCCATAACAGCATTTTACGGGAAGAACTAACCATTCTAAGAACATTGGTCACCTTTAGGATTAAATGCTTGATCCTAGGAGTTCGTGATTTCTGCCATCCGCTAATTTACTTATAATTATGTCCATTCACATCATACTAATGCTTGGGAATGATTACATTGTTGGTTCAATGCCATAAGACCATTCTAAGGGATGAACTAACCATTCTGAGAACATTAATCACATTTATGGTTAAATGCTTGATCTTAGGAGTTCTAGGGTTCTCAAATCATCTAGTTTCCTAATAATTATGTGCATTTACATCCTACTAATACTTGGGAAGGATTACATTATTGGGTCAAGGCCATAACAGAATTTTACGGGAAGAACTAACCATTCTATGAACATTGGTCACCTTTAGGATAAAATGCTTGATCCTAGGAGTTCATGAGTTCTTACATCCGCTAGTTTACTTATAATTATGTCCATTTACATCATACTAATGCTTGGGAATGATTACATTGTTGGTTCAATGCCATAAGACCATTCTAAAGGATGAACTAACCATTCTAAGAACATTAATCACATTTATGGTTAAATGCTTGATCTTAGGAGTTCTAGGGTTCTCAAATCATCTAATTTCCTAATAATTATGTGCATTTACATCCTACTAATACTTGGGAAGGATTACATTATTGGGTCAAAGCCATAACAACATTTTACGGGAAGAACTAACCATTCTAAGAACATTGGTCACCTTTAGGATTAAATGCTTGATCCTACGAGTTCGTGATTTCTGCCATCCGCTAATTTACTTATAGTTATGTGCATTTTCATCATACTAATGCTTGGGAATGATTACATTGTTGGTTCAATGCCATAAGACCATTCTAAAGGATGAACTAACCATTCTGAGAACATTAATCACATTTATGGTTAAATGCTTGATCTTAGGAGTTCTAGGGTTCTCAAATCATCTAGTTTCCTAACAATTATGTGCATTTACATCCTACTAATACTTGGGAAGGATTACATTATTGGGTCAAAGCCATAACAGCATTTTACGGGAAGAACTAACCATTCTAAGAACATTGGTCACCTTTAGGATTAAATGCTTGATCCTAGGAGTTCGTGATTTCTGCCATCCGCTAATTTACTTATAATTATGTCCATTCACATCATACTAATGCTTGGGAATGATTACATTGTTGGTTCAATGCCATAAGACCATTCTAAAGGATGAACTAACCATTCTAAGAACATTAATCACATTTATGGTTAAATGCTTGATCTTAGGAGTTCTAGGGTTCTCAAATCATCTAATTTCCTAATAATTATGTGCATTTACATCCTACTAATACTTGGGAAGGATTACATTATTGGGTCAAAGCCATAACTGAACATTTTACGGGAAGAACTAACCATTCTAAGAACATTGGTCACCTTTAGGATTAAATGCTTGATCCTAGGAGTTCGTGATTTCTGCCATCCGCTAATTTACTTATAATTATGTCATTTTCATCATACTAATGCTTGGGAATGATTACATTGTTGGTTCAATGCCATAAGACCATTCTAAGGGATGAACTACCCATTCTAAGAACATTAATCACATTTAGGTTAAATGCTTGATCTTAGGAGTTCTAGGGTTCTCAAATCATCTAGTTTCCTAATAATTATGTGCATTTACATCCTACTAATACTTGGGAAGGATTACATTATTGGGTCAAGCCATAACAGAACATTTTACGGGAAGAACTAACCATTCTAAGAACATTGGTCACCTTTAGGATTAAATGCTTGATCCTAGGAGTTCGTGATTTCTGCCATCCGCTAATTTACTTATAATTATGTCCATTTACATCATACTAATGCTTGGGAATGATTACATTGTTGGTTCAATGCCATAAGACCATTCTAAAGGATGAACTAACCATTCTAAGAACATTCATCACATTTAGGGTTAAATGCTTGATCTTAGGAGTTCTAGGGTTCTCAAATCATCTAGTTTCCTAACAATTATGTGCATTTACATCCTACTAATACTTGGGAAGGATTACATTATTGGGTCAAAGCCATAACAACATTTTACGGGAAGAACTAACCATTCTAAGAACATTGGTCACCTTTAGGATTAAATGCTTGATCCTAGGAGTTCATGAGTTCTTACATCCGCTAGTTTACTTATAATTATGTTCATTTACATCATACTAATGGTTGGGAATGATTACATTGTTGGTTCAATGCCACAAGACCATTCTAAAGGATGAACTAACCATTCTGAGAACATTAATCACATTTATGGTTAAATGCTTGATCTTAGGAGTTCTAGGGTTCTCAAATCATCTAGTTTCCTAATAATTATGTGCATTTACATCCTACTAATACTTGGGAAGGATTACATTATTGGGTCAAAGCCATAACAGCATTTTACGGGAAGAACTAACCATTCTAAGAACATTGGTCACCTTTAGGATTAAATGCTTGATCCTAGGAGTTCGTGATTTCTGCCATCCGCTAATTTACTTATAATTATGTCCATTTACATCATACTAATGCTTGGGAATGATTACATTGTTGGTTCAATGCCATAAGACCATTCTAAAGGATGAACTAACCATTCTAAGAACATTAATCACATTTATGGTTAAATGCTTGATCTTAGGAGTTCTAGGGTTCTCAAATCATCTAGTTTCCTAATAATTATGTGCATTTACATCCTACTAATACTTGGGAAGGATTACATTATTGGGTCAAAGCCATAACAGCATTTTACGGGAAGAACTAACCATTCTAAGAACATTGGTCACCTTTAGGATTAAATGCTTGATCCTAGGAGTTCGTGATTTCTGCCATCCGCTAATTTACTTATAATTATGTCCATTTTCACATCATACTAATGCTTGGGAATGATTACATTGTTGGTTCAATGCCATAAGACCATTCTAAAGGATGAACTAACCATTCTAAGAACATTAATCACATTTATGGTTAAATGCTTGATCTTAGGAGTTCTAGGGTTCTCAAATCATCTAGTTTCCTAATAATTATGTGCATTTACATCCTACTAATACTTGGGAAGGATTACATTATTGGGTCAAAGCCATAAGAACATTTTACGGGAAGAACTAACCATTCTAAGAACATTGGTCACCTTTAGGATTAAATGCTTGATCCTAGGAGTTCGTGATTTCTGCCATCCGCTAATTTACTTATAATTATG
The DNA here is from genome assembly GCA_014182895.1 of Angophora floribunda. Taxonomy (NCBI): domain Eukaryota; kingdom Viridiplantae; phylum Streptophyta; class Magnoliopsida; order Myrtales; family Myrtaceae; genus Angophora; species Angophora floribunda. Next base: position 17,489 of record JABKBU010000012.1, on the reverse strand, counting down.
TCCATTTACATCATACTAATGCTTGGGAATGATTACATTGTTGGTTCAATGCCATAAGACCATTCTAAAGGGATGAACTACCATTCTAAGAACATTAATCACATTTAGGTTAAATGCTTGATCTTAGGAGTTCTAGGGTTCTCAAATCATCTAGTTTCCTAATAATTATGTGCATTTACATCCTACTAATACTTGGGAAGGATTACATTATTGGGTCAAAGCCATAACAACATTTTACGGGAAGAACTAACCATTCTAAGAACATTGGTCACCTTTAGGATTAAATGCTTGATCCTAGGAGTTCGTGATTTCTGCCATCCGCTAATTTACTTATAATTATGTCCATTTACATCATACTAATGCTTGGGAATGATTACATTGTTGGTTCAATGCCATAAGACCATTCTAAAGGATGAACTAACCATTCTAAGAACATTAATCACATTTATGGTTAAATGCTTGATCTTAGGAGTTCTAGGGTTCTCAAATCATCTAATTTCCTAATAATTATGTGCATTTACATCCTACTAATACTTGGGAAGGATTACATTATTGGGTCAAAGCCATAAGAACATTTTACGGGAAGAACTAACCATTCTAAGAACATTGGTCACCTTTAGGATTAAATGCTTGATCCTAGGAGTTCGTGATTTCTGCCATCCGCTAATTTACTTATAATTATGTCCATTTACATCATACTAATGCTTGGGAATGATTACATTGTTGGTTCAATGCCATAAGACCATTCTAAAGGATGAACTAACCATTCTAAGAACATTAATCACATTTATGGTTAAATGCTTGATCTTAGGAGTTCTAGGGTTCTCAAATCATCTAATTTCCTAATAATTATGTGCATTTACATCCTACTAATACTTGGGAAGGATTACATTATTGGGTCAAAGCCATAACAACATTTTAGGGAAGAACTAACCATTCTAAGAACATTGGTCACCTTTAGGATTAAATGCTTGATCTTAGGAGTTCGTGATTTCTGCCATCCGCTAATTTACTTATAATTATGTCCATTTACATCATACTAATGCTTGGGAATGATTACATTGTTGGTTCAATGCCATAAGACCATTCTAAGGGATGAACTAACCATTCTAAGAACATTAATCACATTTAGGTTAAATGCTTGATCTTAGGAGTTCTAGGGTTCTCAAATCATCTAATTTCCTAATAATTATGTGCATTTACATCCTACTAATACTTGGGAAGGATTACATTATTGGGTCAAAGCCATAACAACATTTTACGGGAAGAACTAACCATTCTAAGAACATTGGTCACCTTTAGGATTAAATGCTTGATCCTAGGAGTTCGTGATTTCTGCCATCCGCTAGTTTACTTATAATTATGTCCATTCACATCATACTAATGCTTGGGAATGATTACATTGTTGGTTCAATGCCATAAGACCATTCTTAGGGATGAACTACCCATTCTAAGAACATTTATCACATTTAGGGTTAAATGCTTGATCTTAGGAGTTCTAGGGTTCTCAAATCATCTAGTTTCCTAACAATTATTTGTATTTACATCCTACTAATACTTGGGAAGGATTACATTATTGGGTCAAAGCCATAACAACATTTTACGGGAAGAACTAACCATTCTAAGAACATTGGTCACCTTTAGGATTAAATGCTTGATCCTAGGAGTTCGTGATTTCTGCCATCCGCTAATTTACTTATAATTATGTCCATTTACATCATACTAATGCTTGGGAATGATTACATTGTTGGTTCAATGCCATAAGACCATTCTAAAGGATGAACTAACCATTCTAAGAACATTAATCACATTTATGGTTAAATGCTTGATCTTAGGAGTTCTAGGGTTCTCAAATCATCTAATTTCCTAATAATTATGTGCATTTACATCCTACTAATACTTGGGAAGGATTACATTATTGGGTCAAAGCCATAACAACATTTTACGGGAAGAACTAACCATTCTAAGAACATTGGTCACCTTTAGGATTAAATGCTTGATCCTAGGAGTTCGTGATTTCTGCCATCCGCTAATTTACTTATAATTATGTCCATTTACATCATACTAATGCTTGGGAATGATTACATTGTTGGTTCAATGCCATAAGACCATTCTAAGGGATGAACTAACCATTCTAAGAACATTAATCACATTTAGGTTAAATGCTTGATCTTAGGAGTTCTAGGGTTCTCAAATCATCTAATTTCCTAATAATTATGTGCATTTACATCCTACTAATACTTGGGAAGGATTACATTATTGGGTCAAAGCCATAAGAACATTTTACGGGAAGAACTAACCATTCTAAGAACATTGGTCACCTTTAGGATTAAATGCTTGATCCTAGGAGTTCGTGATTTCTGCCATCCGCTAATTTACTTATAATTATGTCCATTTACATCATACTAATGCTTGGGAATGATTACATTGTTGGTTCAATGCCATAAGACCATTCTAAAGGATGAACTAACCATTCTAAGAACATTAATCACATTTATGGTTAAATGCTTGATCTTAGGAGTTCTAGGGTTCTCAAATCATCTAATTTCCTAATAATTATGTGCATTTACATCCTACTAATACTTGGGAAGGATTACATTATTGGGTCAAAGCCATATGAACATTTTAGGGGAAGAACTAACCATTCTATGAACATTGGTCACCTTTAGGATTAAATGCTTGATCCTAGGAGTTCGTGATTTCTGCCATCCGCTAATTTACTTATAGTTATGTTCATTTACATCATACTAATGCTTGGGAATGATTACATTGTTGGTTCAATGCCATAAGACCATTCTAAAGGATGAACTAACCATTCTGAGAACATTAATCACATTTATGGTTAATTGCTTGATCTTAGGAGTTCTAGGGTTCTCAAATCATCTAATTTCCTAATAATTATGTGCATTTACATCCTACTAATACTTGGGAAGGATTACATTATTGGGTCAAAGCCATAAGAACATTTTACGGGAAGAACTAACCATTCTAAGAACATTGGTCACCTTTAGGATTAAATGCTTGATCCTAGGAGTTCGTGATTTCTGCCATCCGCTAATTTACTTATAATTATGTCCATTCACATCATACTAATGCTTGGGAATGATTACATTGTTGGTTCAATGCCATAAGACCATTCTAAGGGATGAACTAACCATTCTGAGAACATTAATCACATTTATGGTTAATTGCTTGATCTTAGGAGTTCTAGGGTTCTCAAATCATCTAATTTCCTAATAATTATGTGCATTTACATCCTACTAATACTTGGGAAGGATTACATTATTGGGTCAAAGCCATAACAACATTTTACGGGAAGAACTAACCATTCTAAGAACATTGGTCACCTTTAGGATTAAATGCTTGATCCTAGGAGTTCGTGATTTCTGCCATCCGCTAATTTACTTATAATTATGTCCATTTACATCATACTAATGCTTGGGAATGATTACATTGTTGGTTCAATGCCATAAGACCATTCTAAAGGATGAACTAACCATTCTAAGAACATTAATCACATTTATGGTTAAATGCTTGATCTTAGGAGTTCTAGGGTTCTCAAATCATCTAATTTCCTAATAATTATGTGCATTTACATCCTACTAATACTTGGGAAGGATTACATTATTGGGTCAAAGCCATAAGAACATTTTACGGGAAGAACTAACCATTCTATGAACATTGGTCACCTTTAGGATTAAATGCTTGATCCTAGGAGTTCGTGATTTCTGCCATCCGCTAATTTACTTATAGTTATGTGCATTTTCATCATACTAATGCTTGGGAATGATTACATTGTTGGTTCAATGCCATAAGACCATTCTAAGGGATGAACTAACCATTCTGAGAACATTAATCACATTTATGGTTAATTGCTTGATCTTAGGAGTTCTAGGGTTCTCAAATCATCTAATTTCCTAATAATTATGTGCATTTACATCCTACTAATACTTGGGAAGGATTACATTGTTGGGTCAAAGCCATAAGAACATTTTAAGGGAAGAACTAACCATTCTAAGAACATTGGTCACCTTTAGGATTAAATGCTTGATCCTAGGAGTTCGTGAGTTCTGACATCCGCTAATTTACATATAATTATGTTCATTTGCATCATACTAATGCTTGGGAATGATTACATTGTTGGTTCAATGCCATAAGACCATTCTAAGGGATGAACTACCCATTCTAAAAACATTGATCACATTTAGTGTGAAATGCTTGATCTTAGGAGTTCTAGGGTTCTCAAATCATCTAGTTTCCTAACATTTATGTGGATTTACATCCTACTAATACTTGGTAAGGATTACATTATTGGGTCAAAGCCATATGAACATTTTAGGGGAAGAACTAACCATTCTATGAACATTGGTCACCTTTAGGATTAAATGCTTGATCCTAGGAGTTCGTGATTTCTCCCATCCGCTAATTTACTTATAATTATGTCCATTCACATCATACTAATGCTTGGGAATGATTACATTGTTGGTTCAATGCCATAAGACCATTCTAAAGGATGAACTAACCATTCTGAGAACATTAATCACATTTATGGTTAATTGCTTGATCTTAGGAGTTCTAGGGTTCTCAAATCATCTAATTTCCTAATAATTATGTGCATTTACATCCTACTAATACTTGGGAAGGATTACATTATTGGGTCAAAGCCATATGAACATTTTGGGGAAGAACTAACCATTCTAAGAACATTGGTCACCTTTAGGATTAAATGCTTAATCGTAGGAGTTCGTGATTTCTGCCATCCGCTAATTTACTTATAATTATGTCCATTCACATCATACTAATGCTTGGGAATGATTACATTGTTGGTTCAATGCCATAAGACCATTCTAAGGGATGAACTACCCATTCTAAGAACATTCATCACATTTAGGGTTAAATGCTTGATCTTAGGAGTTCTAGGGTTCTCAAATCATCTAATTTCCTAATAATTATGTGCATTTACATCCTACTAATACTTGGGAAGGATTACATTATTGGGTCAAAGCCATAAGAACATTTTACGGGAAGAACTAACCATTCTAAGAACATTGGTCACCTTTAGGATTAAATGCTTGATCCTAGGAGTTCGTGATTTCTGCCATCCGCTAATTTACTTATAATTATGTCCATTTACATCATACTAATGCTTGGGAATGATTACATTGTTGGTTCAATGCCATAAGACCATTCTAAAGGATGAACTAACCATTCTAAGAACATTAATCACATTTATGGTTAAATGCTTGATCTTAGGAGTTCTAGGGTTCTCAAATCATCTAATTTCCTAATAATTATGTGCATTTACATCCTACTAATACTTGGGAAGGATTACATTATTGGGTCAAAGCCATAAGAACATTTTACGGGAAGAACTAACCATTCTAAGAACATTGGTCACCTTTAGGATTAAATGCTTGATCCTAGGAGTTCGTGATTTCTGCCATCCGCTAATTTACTTATAATTATGTCCATTTACATCATACTAATGCTTGGGAATGATTACATTGTTGGTTCAATGCCATAAGACCATTCTAAAGGGATGAACTAACCATTCTAAGAACATTAATCACATTTATGGTTAAATGCTTGATCTTAGGAGTTCTAGGGTTCTCAAATCATCTAATTTCCTAATAATTATGTGCATTTACATCCTACTAATACTTGGGAAGGATTACATTATTGGGTCAAAGCCATAAGAACATTTTACGGGAAGAACTAACCATTCTAAGAACATTGGTCACCTTTAGGATTAAATGCTTGATCTAGGAGTTCGTGATTTCTGCCATCCGCTAATTTACTTATAATTATGTCCATTCACATCATACTAATGCTTGGGAATGATTACATTGTTGGTTCAATGCCATAAGACCATTCTAAGGGATGAACTAACCATTCTGAGAACATTAATCACATTTATGGTTAATTGCTTGATCTTAGGAGTTCTAGGGTTCTCAAATCATCTAATTTCCTAATAATTATGTGCATTTACATCCTACTAATACTTGGGAAGGATTACATTATTGGGTCAAAGCCATAAGAACATTTTAGGGGAAGAACTAACCATTCTAAGAACATTGGTCACCTTTAGGATTAAATGCTTGATCCTTAGGAGTTCTGATTTCTGCCATCCGCTAATTTACTTATAATTATGTCCATTTACATCATACTAATGCTTGGGAATGATTACATTGTTGGTTCAATGCCATAAGACCATTCTAAAGGGATGAACTAACCATTCTAAGAACATTAATCACATTTATGGTTAAATGCTTGATCTTAGGAGTTCTTGGGTTCTCAAATCATCTAATTTCCTAATAATTATGTGCATTTACATCCTACTAATACTTGGGAAGGATTACATTAGTGGGTCAAAGCCATAAGAACATTCTAAGGGAAGAAGAACTAACCATTCTAAGAACATTGGTCACCTTTAGGGTTAAATGCTTGATCTTAGGAGTGCTTAGGTTCTCAAATCATCTAATTTGTCCTTATAATTATGTGCATTTACATCCTACTAATACTTGGGAATGATTACAATAGTGGGTCAAAGCCATAAGACCATTCTAACCGGGAAGAACATAACCATTCTAAGAACATTGGGTCACCTTTAGGGTTAAATGCTTGATCTTAGGAGTTCTTGATTTCTCCAAATCATCTAATTTACTTATAATTATGTCCATTTATATCCTACTAATGCTTGGGAATGATTACATTGTTGGTTCAATGCCATAAGACCATTCTAAGGGATGAACTAACCATTCTAAGAACATTGGTCACATTTAGGGTTAAATGCTTGATCTTAGGAGTTCTAGGGTTCTCAAATCATCTAATTTCCTAATAATTATGTGCATTTACATCCTACTAATACTTGGGAAGGATTACATTATTGGGTCAAAGCCATAAGAACATTTTAATGGGAAGAACTAACCATTCTAAGAACATTGGTCACCTTTAGGATTAAATGCTTGATCTTAGGAGTTCGTGATTTCTGCCATCCGCTAATTTACTTATAGTTATGTTCATTTGCATCATACTAATGCTTGGGAATGATTACATTGTTGGTTCAATGCCATAAGACCATTCTAAGGGATGAACTACCCATTCTAAGAACATTAATCACATTTATGGTTAAATGCTTGATCTTAGGAGTTCTAGGGTTCTCAAATCATCTAATTTCCTAATAATTATGTGCATTTACATCCTACTAATACTTGGGAAGGATTACATTATTGGGTCAAAGCCATATGAACATTTTAGGGGAAGAACTAACCATTCTAAGAACATTGGTCACCTTTAGGATTAAATGCTTAATCCTAGGAGTTCGTGATTTCTGCCATCCGCTAATTTACTTATAGTTATGTTCATTTGCATCATACTAATGCTTGGGAATGATTACATTGTTGGTTCAATGCCATAAGACCATTCTAAGGGATGAACTACCCATTCTGAGAACATTCATTACATTTAGGGTTAAATGCTTGATCTTAGGAGTTCTAGGGTTCTCAAATCATCTAATTTCCTAATAATTATGTGCATTTACATCCTACTAATACTTCGGAAGGATTACATTATTGGGTCAAAGCCATATGAACATTTTGGGAAGAACTAACCATTCTAAGAACATTGGTCGCCTTTAGGATTAAATGCTTAATCCTAGGAGTTCGTGATTTCTGCCATCCGCTAATTTACTTATAGTTATGTCCATTCACATCATACTAATGCTTGGGAATGATTACATTGTTGGTTCAATGCCATAAGACCATTCTAAGGGATGAACTAACCATTCTAAGAACATTAATCACATTTAGGTTAAATGCTTGATCTTAGGAGTTCTAGGGTTCTCAAATCATCTAATTTCCTAATAATTATGTGCATTTACATCCTACTAATACTTGGGAAGGATTACATTATTGGGTCAAAGCCATAAGACCATTTTTACGGGAAGAACTAACCATTCTAAGAACATTGGTCACCTTTAGGATTAAATGCTTGATCTTAGGAGTTCGTGATTTCTGCCATCCGCTAATTTACTTATAATTATGTCCATTTATATCCTACTAATGCTTGGGAATGATTACATTGTTGGTTCAATGCCATAAGACCATTCTAAAGGATGAACTAACCATTCTAAGAACATTAATCACATTTATGGTTAAATGCTTGATCTTAGGAGTTCTAGGGTTCTCAAATCATCTAAATTCCTAATAATTATGTGCATTTACATCCTACTAATACTTGGGAAGGATTACATTAGTGGGTCAAAGCCATAAGAACATTTTAATGGGAAGAACTAACCATTCTAAGAACATTGGTCACCTTTAGGGTTTAAATGCTTGATCTTAGGAGTTCTTGATTTCTGCCATCCGCTAATTTACTTATAATTATGTTCATTTACATCCGACTTATCCTTGGGAAAGATTCGATTGTTGGTTCAATGCCATAAGACCATTTTAAGGAATGAACTACCTATTCTAAGAACAATGGTCACATTTAGGGTTTAATGCTTCATCTTAGGAGTTCTTGAGTTCTGAAATCATGTAAATTCCTAATAATTATGTGCATTTACATCCTACTAATACTTGGGAAGGATTACATTAGTGGGTCAAAGCCATAAGAACATTTTAAGGGAAGAACTAACCATTCTAAGAACATTGGTCACCTTTAGGGTTAAATGCTTGATCTTAGGAGTTCTGATTTCTGCAAATCAGCTAATTTACTTATAATTATGTCCATTTATATCCTACTAATGCTTGGGAATGATTACATTGTTGGTTCAATGCCATAAGACCATTCTAAAGGGATGAACTAACCATTCTAAGAACATTAATCACATTTAGGTTAAATGCTTGATCTTAGGAGTTCTTGGGTTCTCAAATCATCTAAATTCCTAATAATTATGTGCATTTACATCCTACTAATACTTGGGAAGGATTACATTAGTGGGTCAAAGCCATAAGAACATTTTGGGAAGAACTAACCATTCTAAGAACATTGGTCACCTTTAGGGTTAAATGCTTGATCTTAGGAGTTCTGATTTCTGCCATCCGCTAATTTACTTATAAATTATGTGCATTTATATCCTACTAATACTTGGGAATGATTACATTAGTGGGTCAAAGCCATAAGACCATTCTAAGGGATGAACTAACCATTCTAAGAACATTGGTCACCTTTAGGGTTAAATGCTTGATCTTAGGAGTTCTTGGGTTCTCAAATCATCTAATTTCCTAATAATTATGTGCATTTACATCCTACTAATACTTGGGAAGGATTACATTAGTGGGTCAAAGCCATAAGAACATTCTAATTTCCTAAGAAGAACTAACCATTCTAAGAACATTGGTCACCTTTAGGGTTAAATGCTTGATCTTAGGAGTTCTTGATTTCTGCCAAATCATCTAATTTACTTATAATTATGTGCATTTATATCCTACTAATACTTGGGAATGATTACATTGTTGGTTCAATGCCATAAGACCATTCTAAGGGATGAACTAACCATTCTAAGAACATTGGTCACCTTTAGGGGTTAAATGCTTGATCTTAGGAGTTCTAGGGTTCTCAAATCATCTAATTTCCAAATAATTATGTGCATTTACATCCTACTAATACTTGGGAAGGATTACATTAGTGGGTCAAAGCCATAAGAACATTTTAATGGGAAGAACTAACCATTCTAAGAACAATGGTCACATTTAGGGTTTAATGCTTCATCTTAGGAGTTCTTGAGTTCTGAAATCATGTAAATTCCTAATAATTATGTGCATTTACATCCTACTAATACTTGGAAATGATTAGATCTTTGGTGCAATGCCATAAGACCATTCTAAGAACATTGGTCACATTTAGGGTTAAATGCTTGATCTTAGGTGTTCTTGGGTTCCCAAATAATCTAAATTCCTAAAACTTTTGTGAATTTACATCCTACTAATACTTGGGAATGATTACGTTAGTGGGTCAAAGCCATAAGACCATTCCAACAGATGAAGTACCCATTCTAAGAACATTGGTCACCTTTAGGGTTAAATGCTTGATATTAGGAGTTCTTGGGTTCCCAAATCATCTAAATTCATATTAATTATGTGCATTTATATCCTCCTAATACTTGGGAAGGATTACATTAGTGGGTCAAAGCCATAAGAACATTCTAAGGGAAGAAGTAACCATTCTAAGAACATTGGTCACCTTTAGGGTTAAATGCTTGATCTTAGGAGTTCTTGGGTTCTCAAATCATCTAATTTCCAAAATAATTATGTGCATTTATATCCTACTAATACTTGGGAAGGATTACATTAGTGGGTCAAAGCCATAAGAACATTCAATGGGAAGAACTAACCATTCTAAGAACATTGGTCACCTTTAGGGTTAAATGCTTGATCTTAGGAGTTCTTGATTTCTAAATCATCTAATTTCCTTATAATTATGTGCATTTACATCCTACTAATACTTGGGAATGATTACATTAGTTGGTTCAATGCCATAAGACCATTCCAACATATGAAGTAACCATTCTAAGAACATTGGTCACATTTAGGGTTAAATGCTTGATCTTAGGTGTTCTTGGGCTCCCAAATAATCTAAATTCCTACAAATTATGTGCCTTTATATCCTACTAATACTTGGGAATGATTACATTAGTGGGTCAAAGCCATAAGACCATTCCAACGGGAAGAACTAACCATTCTAAGAACATTGGTCACCTTTAGGTTAAATGCTTGATCTTAGGAGTTCTTGATTTCTGCCAAATCATCTAATTTACATATAATTATGTACATTTACATCCTACTAATACTTGGGAATGATTACATTGTTGGGTCAAAGCCATAAGAACCATTCTAATGGGAAGAACTAACCATTCTAAGAACATTGGTCACCTTTATGGTTAAATGCTTGATCTTAGGAGTTCTTGGTTCTCAAATCATCTAATTTCCAAATAATTATGTGCATTTACATCCTACTAATACTTGGGAAGGATTACATTAGTGGGTCAAAGCCATAAGAACATTCAATGGGAAGAACTAACCATTCTAAGAACATTGGTCACCTTTAGGGTTAAATGCTTGATCTTAGGAGTTCTTGATTTCTGCCAAATCATCTAAATTTACTTATAATTATGTGAATTTACATCCTACTAATACTTGGGAATGATTACATTGTTGGTTCAATGCCATAAGACCATTCTAAGGGATGAACTACCCATTCTAAGAACATTGGTCACATTTAGGGTTAAATGCTTGATCTTAGGTGTTCTTGGTTCCCAAATAATCTAAATTCCTAAAATTATGTGCATTTATATCCTACTAATACTTGGGAATGATTACATTAGTGGGTCAAAGCCATAAGACCATTCCAACCGATGAAGTACCCATTCTAAGAACATTGGTCACCTTTAGGGTTAAATGCTTGATCTTAGGTGTTCTTGGGTTCCCAAATAATCTAAATTCCTAAAAATTATGTCCATTTATATCCTACTAATACTTGGGAATGATTACATTAGTGGGTCAAAGCCATAAGACCATTCAATGGGATGAACTAACCATTCTAAGAACATTGGTCACCTTTAGGTTAAATGCTTGATCTTAGGAGTTCTTGGTTCTCAAATCATCTAATTTCCAAATAATTATGTGCATTTACATCCTACTAATACTTGGGAAGGATTACATTAGTGGGTCAAAGCCATAAGAACATTCAATGGGAAGAACTAACCATTCTAAGAACATTGGTCACCTTTAGGGTTAAATGCTTGATCTTGGGAGTTCTTGATTTGAAATCATCTAATTTCTTATAATTATGTGCATTTATATCCTACTAATACTTGGGAATGATTACATTAGAGGGTCAATGCCATAAGACCATTCTAAGGGAAGAACTAACCATTCTAAGAACATTGGTCACCTTTGGGGTTAGATGCTTGATCTTAGGAGTTCTTGGGTTCTCAAATCATCTAATTTCCAAATAATTATGTGCATTTACATCCTACTAATACTTGGGAAGGATTACATTAGTGGGTCAAAGCCATAAGAACATTCAATAGGAAGAACTAACCATTCTAAGAACATTGGTCACCTTTAGGGTTAAATGCTTGATCTTAGGAGTTCTTGATTTCTGAAATCATCTAATTTAAATAATTATGTTCATTTATATCCTACTAATACTTGGGAATGATTACATTAGTTGGTTCAATGCCATAAGAACATTCTAAGGGATGAACTAACCATTCTAAGAACATTGGTCACATTTAGGGTTAAATGCTTGATCTTAGGAGTTCTTGGTTCTCAAATCATCTAATTTCCTAATAATTATGTGCATTTATATCCTACTAATACTTGGGAAGGATTACATTAGTGGGTCAAAGCCATAAGAACATTCAATGGGAAGAACTAACCATTCTAAGAACATTGGTCACCTTTAGGTTAAATGCTTGATCTTAGGAGTTCTTGATTTCCCAAATAATCTAATTTAATAATTATGTCCATTTATATCCTACTAATACTTGGGAATGATTACATTAGTGGGTCAAAGCCATAAGACCATTCCAACAGATGAAGTACCCATTCTAAGAACATTGGTCACCTTTATGGTTAAATGCTTGATATTAGGAGTTCTTGGGTTCCCAAATCATCTAAATTCATAATAATTATGTGCATTTATATCCTACTAATACTTGGGAAGGATTACATTAGTGGGTCAAAGCCATAAGAACATTCAATGGGAAGAAGTAACCATTCTAAGAACATTGGTCACCTTTAGGGTTAAATGCTTGATCTTAGGAGTTCTTGATTTCTCAAATCCTAAATTTACTTATAATTATGTTCATTTATATCCTACTAATACTTGGGAATGATTACATTAGTGGGTCAAAGCCATAAGAATATTCAATGGGATGAACTAACCATTCTAAGAACATTGGTCACATTTAGGGTTAAATGCTTGATCTTAGGAGTTCTAGGGTTCTCAAATCATCTAATTTCCTAATAATTATGTGCATTTATATCCTACTAATACTTGGGAAGGATTACATTAGTGGGTCAAAGCCATAAGAACATTCTATGGGAAGAACTAACCATTCTAAGAACATTGGTCACCTTTAGGGTTAAATGCTTGATCTTAGGAGTTCTTGGGTTCTGAAATCATCTAATTTCCTAATAATTATTTGCTTTTACATCCTACTAATCCTTGGGAATGATTACATTGTTGGTTGAATGCCATAAGACCAATCTAAGGGAAGAACTAACCATTCTAAGAACATTGGTCACCTTTAGGGTTAAATGCTTGATCTTAGGAGTTCTTGGATTCTCAAATCATCTAATTTCCTAAAAATTCTGTGCATTTATATCCTACTAATACTTGGGAAGGATTGTATTAGTGGGTAAAAGCCATAAGAACATTCAATGGGAAGAACTAACCATTCTAAGAACATTGGTCACCTTTTTAGGGTTAAATGCTTGATCTTAGGAGTTCTTGATTTCTGAAATCATCTAATTTCCAAATAATTATGTTCATTTATATCCTACTAATACTTGGGAATGATTACATTAGTGGGTTCAAAGCCATAAGAACATTCAATGGGAAGAACTAACCATTCTAAGAACATTGGTCACCTTTAGGGTTAAATGCTTGATCTTAGGAGTTCTTGGGTTCTCAAATCATCTAATTTCCTAATAATTATGTGCATTTATATCCTACTAATACTTGGGAAGGATTACATTAGTGGGTCAAAGCCATAAGAACATTCAATGGGAAGAACTAACCATTCTAAGAACATTGGTCACCTTTAGGGTTAAATGCTTGATCTTAGGAGTTCTTGATTTCTTTGAAATAATCTAATTTCCTAATAATTATGTGCATTTATATCCTACTAATACTTGGGAATGATTACATTAGTGGGTCAAAGCCATAAGACCATTCTAATGGGAAGAACTAACCATTCTAAGAACATTGGTCACCTTTAGGTTAAATGCTTGATCTTAGGAGTTCTTGGTTCCCAAATCATCTAAATTCCTAAAAATTATGTGCATTTATATCCTACTAATACTTGGGAATGATTACATTAGTGGGTCAAAGCCATAAGAACATTCAATGGGAAGAACTAACCATTCTAAGAACAGTGGTCACCTTTGGGGTTAGATGCTTGATCTTAGGAGTTTGCGTTTGAAATCAGCTAATTTCCAAATAATTATGTGCATTTATATCCTCCTAATACTTGGGAAGGATTACATTAGTGGGTCAAAGCCATAAGAACATTCAATGGGAAGAAGTAACAATTCTAAGAACATTGGTCACCTTTAGGGTTAAATGCTTGATATTAGGAGTTCTTGGGTTCCCAAATCATCTAAATTCATAATAATTATGTGCATTTATATCCTACTAATACTTGGGAATGATTACATTAGTGGGTCAAAGCCATAAGAACATTCAATGGGAAGAACTAACCATTCTAAGAACAGTGGTCACCTTTGGGGTTAGATGCTTGATCTTGGGAACTCTTGCGTTTGAAATCATCTAATTTCCAAATAATTATGTGCATTTATATCCTACTAATACTTGGGAAGGATTACATTAGTGGGTCAAAGCCATAAGAACATTCAATGGGAAGAACTAACCATTCTAAGAACAGTGGTCACCTTTGGGGTTAGATGCTTGATCTTGGGAAATCTTGCGTTTGAAATCATCTAATTTCCAAATAATTATGTGCATTTATATCCTACTAATACTTGGAAAGGATTACATTAGTGGGTCAAAGCCATAAGAACATTCAATGGGAAGAAGTAACCATTCTAAGAACATTGGTCACATTTAGGGTTAAATGCTTGATCTTAGGTGTTCTTGGGTTCCCAAATCATCTAAATTCCTAATAATTATGTGCATTTATATCCTACTAATACTTGGGAATGATTACATTAGTGGGTCAAAGCCATAAGAACATTCAATGGGAAGAACTAACCATTCTAAGAACATTGGTCACCTTTAGGGTTAAATGCTTGATCTTAGGAGTTCTTGCGTTATGAAATCATCTAATTTCCAAATAATTATGTGCATTTATATCCTACTAATACTTGGGAATGGTTACATTAGTGGGTCAAAGCCATAAGACCCTTCCAACAGATGAAGTACCCATTCTAAGAACAGTGGTCACATTTATGGTTAAATGCTTGATATTAGTAATTCTTCAGTTCCCAAATCATCTAAATTCATAATAATTATGTGCATTTATATCCTACTAATACTTGGGAATGATTACATTAGTGGGTCAAAGCCATAAGAACATTCAATGGGAAGAACTAACCATTCTAAGAACATTGGTCACCTTTGGGGTTCGATGCTTGATCTTGGGAGATCTTGGATTCTGAAATCATCTAATTTCCAAGTAATTATGTGCATTTATATCCTACTAATACTTGCGAAGGATTACATTAGTGCGTCAATGCAATAAGAACATTCTAAGAGAAAAAGTAACCATTCTAAGAACATTGGTCACCTTTAGGGTTACATGCTTGATCTTAGGACATTCTTGCGTTCTCAAATCATCTAATTTCCTAATAATTATGTGCATTTATATCCTACTAATACTTGGAAAGGATTACATTAGTGGGTCAAAGCCATAAGAACATTCAATGGGAAGAAGTAACCATTCTAAGAACATTGGTCACATTTAGGGTTAAATGCTTGATCTTGGGACATGTTGCGTTTGAAATAATCTAATTTCCTAATAATTATGTGCATTTATATCCTACTAATACTTGGAAAGGATAACATTAGTGGGTCAAAGCCATAAGAAAATTCAATAGGAAGAAGTAACCATTCTAAGAACATTGGTCACATTCAGGGTTAAATGCTTGATCTTGGGAAATCTTGCATTTGAAATCATCTAATTTCCAAATAATTATCAGCATTTGTATCCTACTAATACTTGGAAAGGGTTACATTAGTGGGCGAAGCCATAAGAACATTCAATGGGAAGAACTAACCATTCTAAGAACATTGGTCACTCAGAATTTGAAGTTCTTCAGTTTTGTTGATCTTATGGCTCTTTATCGTTTCTCTAATCTTTCTGGCAGCGATAACCGATAGATCAAGGTGAAGGTAATTGAAATAAAATTAAACGATTGCAAGCTCAGTGTGGAACTCCCATGATCAAGTACTAACCCATCATTTACATGTTTAGAATGGATGATTATGAGCATTGGAATGATCTGTGATGGATTGAGTGATGGTTGAATGCTTGATTGTGTCTCGTAAGTCCAAAGTTGTTGTACTCCTATTTTATGATAGCTGCTTTGAGGTCTTGACTTCATTTTTTGATTTCAATGCCTTCTAGATTTTCAAAGTACACTTAGCTGACCCCCGTTTTGATATATTTCACGTCCCAAACGGACATCATTTTATCACCTAAATTTGAACTTGCAGATTGATGATCTGTTTTGGAAATCTCGAGCATTGATATTAATTTTAGTTTTTACACGATGTTAGGCATTTTTATCGATTTTTAGCTGATTTTTGTGCTAAGATTCAGACTTCAACATCTTCATAAAAGTTGCTTGAAATTGTTTTGGTTATGACATATATCTTTTCCAAATTTTTTGGAGCAAGTTTAATATTTAGTGAAATCCTTAATAAATCATCATTAGGTCATTCTGCCTTCATTTTACCCAATGTTAGCATTTTCTGCTCATTCTGTGATGATTTAGTTGTGATTCAAAGGTCGGTGTCCTTATAAAGTTGCTTAAATTTTTGTTTTGATCTTGACAAATATTTTTTCGGATTTTTTAAAAAGAAGATTTAGTCAGTGAAAACCTCAAAAATCGTCCTAGGCCTATTTTTGTCATGTTCGAACCTAACTTTTGTTTGCCTTGATTTGAATGTGTAAATATGATTTTTGAACTTTTGTGTCTCATGAAACTCGAAGTGAACTTCATCATCATTCAAATGATGTATGGTATGCCTTAATTGGACTTCATTTGATGCATTTATTGCATATCTATGGTTGAATTCAGAACCCGTTTTGGTGTATTCATGCATGCTCGAGGTTGCATTTGTCATTTTTGTGCTAATTTGTATGGTTAAATTAGACTTGATTTCCTTTTGCGTAGGAACTTTTTACATTAGGTCTACTGCATGAAAATTCATGGATTTTTATCATGTCATGTATTGATAGAAATTCATCCTATGTGTGACATGCCCTGTTGCAATTCTTGCTGATCTGTCCTCCTGTGGAAAACACTAAATTTTTATGTTACATGTGATTATTGCTTGCTCTAGCTTTCTTCAAAAAAAATTCATATACTGATCGGGTGGTTGCTCTAGACCTTTCAGTAAGGCAAAATAGCTTAAAAGTATGTGATCATGAGAGAAAATACACAAGAGTGACTTAGTGAGATAGTGTGATCTATCACTGGAGTGTTTGCACTCAAAGTTGTAATATCTTGTTGATCATATAGTGGAATCCGGTTGGTAGGTTGTTAGCATGGGAGAGTGGATGTAGGCTTGGT
>JABKBU010000025.1:0-38072 GCA_014182895.1 Angophora floribunda | reverse complement strand
GAGCTTGTAAATGATCAATTTACTTATAGTTATCTTCATTATGATGCTATTTGTTCTTGGTAAAGATTAGGCTAATGGTTACAAGCCAGAAGATCATTCTAAGTGCAAGACTTCCCATTTGAGGCATATGTGTCCTAATTTGGTTTAGTCGCTCGATCTCCATAGCTAATTATCTTGTAAATGATTTAATTTACTTATATTTCTCTTCATTTAGATGCTATTTGTTCTTGGGAAAGATTAGTCTATTGGTTGAGAGCCAGAAGATTGTTCTAAGTGAAGGACTTCCCATTTTAGGCATATGTGTCCCAATTTGGTTTAATCGCTTCATCTCCTTAGCTCATGGGCTTGTAAACCATATAATTTACTTATAGTTCTGTTGATTTGGATGCAATTTGATCTTGGGAAAGATTAGGCTAATGGTTGAGAGCCAGAAGATCATTCTAAGTGAAGGACTTCCCATTTGAAGCATATGTGTCCTAATTTGGTTTAATCGCTTGATCTCCATAGCTCATGGGCTTGTAAATCATATAATTTACTTATAGTTATCTTCATTTGGATGCTATTTGATCTTGGGAAAGATTAGGCTAATGGTTGAGAGCCAGAAGATCATTCTAAGTGAAGGACTTCCCATTTGAGGCATATGTGTCCTCATTTGGTTTAATCGCTTGATCTCCATAGCTAATGAGCTTGTAAATGATCTAATTTACTTATAGTTATCTTCATTTGGATGCTATTTGATCTTGGGAAAGATTAGGCTAATGCTTGAGAGCCAGAAGATCATTCTAAGTGAAGGACTTCCCATTTGAAGCTTATGTGTCCTAATTTGGTTTAATCGCTTGATCTCCATAGCTAATGAGCTTGTTTATGATCTAATTTACTTATAGTTATCTTCATTTGGATGCTATTAGATCTAGGGAAAGATTAGGCTAATGGTTGAGAGCCATAAGATCATTCTAAGTGAAGGACTTCCCATTTGAAGCATATGTGTCCTAATTTGGTTTAATCGCTTGATCTCCATAGCTCATGAGCTTGTAAATGATCTAATTTACTTATAGTTATCTTCATTTGGATGCTATTAGATCTTGGGAAAGATTAGGCTAATGGTTGAGAGCCAGAAGATCATTCTAAGTGAAGGACTTCCAATTTGAAGCATATGTGTCCTAATTTGGTTTAATCGCTTGATATCCATCGCTAAAGAGCTTGTTAATGATTTAATTTACTCATAGTTATCTTCATTTGGATGCTATTTGAACTTCGGAAAGATTATGCTAATGGTTGAGAGCCAGAAGATCATTCTAAGTGAAGGACATCCAATTTGAAGCATATGTGTCCTAATTTGGTTTAATCGCTTGATCTCCATTGCTAAAGAGCTTGTAAATGAAATAATTTACTTATACTTATCTTCATTTGGATGCTATTAGATCTTGGGAAAGATTAGGCTAATGCTTGAGAGCCATAAGATCATTCTAAGTGAAGGACTTCCCATTTGAAGCATATGTGTCCTAATTTGGTTTAATCGCTTGATCTCCATAGCTAATGAGCTTGTAAATGATCTAATTTACTTATAGTTATCTTCATTTGGATGCTATTAGATCTTGGGAAAGATTAGGCTAATGGTTGAGAGCCATAAGATCATTCTAAGTGAAGGACTTCCCATTTGAAGCTTATGTGTCCTAATTTTGTTTAATCGCTTGATCTCCATAGCTAATGAGCTTGTAAATGATCGAATTTACTTATAGTTATCTTCATTTGGATGCTATTAAATCTTGGGAAAGATTAGGCTAATGCTTGAGAGCCATAAGATCATTCTAAGTGAAGGACTTCCCATTTGAAGCATATGTGTCCTAATTTGGTTTAATCGCTTGATCTCCATAGCTCATGGGCTTGTAAATCATATAATTTACTTATAGTTATCTTCATTTGGATTCTATTAGATCTTAGGAAAGATTAGGCTAATGGTTGAGAGCCAGAAGATCATTCTAAGTGAAGGACTTCCCATTTGAAGCATATGTGTCCTAATTTGGTTGAATCGCTTGATCTCCATAGCTAATGAGCTTGTAAATGATCTAATTTACTTATAGTTATCTTCATTTGGATGCTATTAGATCTTGGGAAAGATTAGGCTAATGCTTGAGAGCCATAAGATCATTCTAAGTGAAGGACTTCCCATTTGAAGCATATGTGTCCTAATTTGGTTTAATCGCTTGATCTCCATAGCTAATGAGCTTGTAAATGATCTAATTTACTTATAGTTATCTTCATTTGGATGCTATTAGATCTCCCGAGGAAAGATTAGGCTAATGGTTGAGAGCCATAAAGATCATTCTAAGTGAAGGACTTCCCATTTGAAGCATATGTGTCCTAATTTGGTTTAATCGCTTGATCTCCATAGCTAATGAGCTTGTTCATGATAAATTTACTTATAGTTATCTTCATTTGGATGCTATTAGATCTTTAGGAAAGATTAGGGTAATGGTTGGGAGCCAGAAGATCATTTTAAGAGAAGGACTTCCCATTTGAAGTTTATGTGTCCTAATTTGGTTTAATCGGTTGATCTCAAAAGCTAATGTGCTTTTAAATGATCAAATTTACTTATAGTTATCTTCATTTGGGTGCCGTAAGAACTACAGAAAGATTAGGCTAATACTTGAGTGCAATATGATCATTCTAAGTGAAGGACTTCCCATTTGAAGCTTATGTATCCTAATTTGGTTTAATCGCTTGATCTCCATAGCTAATGAGCTTGTACAATATCTAATTTACTTATAGTTATCTTCATTTGGATGCTATTAGATCTAGGGAATGATTAGGCTAATGCTTGAGAGCCATAAGAAGATCATTCTAAGTGAGGGACTTCCCATTTGAAGCTTATGTGTCCTAATTTGGTTTAATCGCTTGATCTGCATAGCTAATGAGCTTGTAAATAATTGAATTTACTTATAGTTATCTTCATTTGGATGCTATTATCTCTTGGGAAAAATTAGGCCAATGGTTGAGAGCCAGAAGATCATTCTAAGTGAAGGACTTCCCATTTGAGGCATGTGTGTCCTAATTTTGTTTAACCGCTTCATCTCCATAGCAAATGAGCTTGTAAATTATCTAATTAACTTATAGTTATATTCATTTGGAAGCTATTAAATCTTTGGAAAGATTAGGCTAATGGTTCAGAGCTAGAAGATCATTCTAAGCGAAGAACTTCCCATTTTAGGCATATGTGTCCTCATTTGGTTCAATCTCTTCATCTCCATAGCTAATGAGCTTTTACATGATCTAATTTACTTATAGTTATCTTCATTTGGATGCTATTAGATCTTGGAAAGATTAGGCTAATGGTTGAGAGCCAGAAGATCATTCTAAGTGAAGGACTTCCCATTTGAAGCATATGTGTCCTAATTTGGTTTAATCGCTTGATCTCCATAGCTAATGAGCTTGTAAATGATCTAATTTACTTATAGTTATCTTCATTTGGATGCTATTAGATCTAGGGAAAGATTAGGCTAATCCTTGAGAGCCATACGATCATTCTAAGTGAAGGACTTTCCATTTGAAGCATATGTGTCCTAATTTGCTTTAATCGCTTGATCTCCATAGCTAATGAGCTTGTAAATGATCGAATTTACTTATAGTTATCTTCATTTGGATGCTATTAGATCCTGGGAAAGATTAGGCCAATGCTTTAGAGCCATAAAGATCATTCTAAGTGAATGACTTCCCATTTGAAACATATGTGTCCTCATTTGGTTTAATCGCGTGATCTCCATAGCTCGTGGGCTTGTAAATGAAATAATTTACTTATACTACTCTTCATTTGGATGCTATTATATCTTGGGAAAGATTAGGCAAATGGTTGAGAGCTAGAAGATCATTCTAAGTGAAGGACTTCCCATTTGAAGCATATGTGTCCTAATTTGCTTTAATCACTTGATCTCCATAGCTAATGAGCTTGTAAATGATCGAATTTTCTGATAGTTATCTTCATTTGGATGCTATTAGATCTTGGGAAAGATTAGGCTAATGGTTGAGAGCCAGAAGATCATTCTAAGTGAAGGACTTCCCATTTGAAGCATATGTGTCCTAATTTGGTTTAATCGCTTGATCTCCATAGCTAATGAGCTTGTAAATGATCTAATTTACTTATAGTTATCTTCATTTGGATGCTATTAGATCTTGGAAAGATTAGGCTAATGGTTGAGAGCCAGAAGATCATTCTAAGTGAAGGACTTCCCATTTGAAGCTTATGTGTCCTAATTTGGTTTAATCGCTTGATCTCCATAGCTAATGGGCTTGTAAATCATCAAATTTACTTATAGTTATCTTCATTTGGATGCTATTAGATCTATGGAAAGATTAGGCTAATGCTTGAGAGCCAGAAGATCATTCTAAGTGAAGGACTTCCCATTTGAAGCATATGTGTCCTAATTTGGTTTAATCGCTTGATCTTCATAGCTAATGTGCTTGTGAATGATCTAATTTACAAATTGTTATTGTCATCTGGATGCTATTAGATCTGGGGAAAGATTTGGCTAATGCCTGAAAGCGAGAAGATCATTCTAAGTGATGGACTTCCCATGTGATGCAAATGTGTCCTGATTTGGTTTAATCGCTTGATCTCCATAGCTAATGATCTTGTAAATGATCGAATTTACCTATAGTTATCTTCATTTGGATGCTATTAGATCTTGGAAAGATTAGGCTAATGGTTGAGTGTCAAAAGATCATTCTAAGTGAAGGACTTCCCATTTGATACTTATGCATCCTAATTTGGTTTAATCGCTCGATCTCAATAGCTAATGAGCTTGTTGATGATCTAAGTTACTTATTGTTATCTTCATTTGGATGCTAATAGATCTACGAAAAGATTAGGCTAATGCTTGAGAGCCATATGATCATTCTAAGTGGAAGACTTCCCATTTGAAACTTATGTGTTCTAATTTGGTTAAATCGCTTGATCTCCAAAGCTAATGAGCTTGTTCATGATCTAATTTACTTATAGTTCTCTTCATTTGGACACTATTAGACCTTGGGAAAGATTTGGCTAATGCTTGAGAGCCATAAGATAATTCTAAGTGAAGGACTTCCCATTTGAAGCTTATGTCTCCTAATTTGGTTTAATCACTTGATCTCAATAGCTAATGAGCTTGTGCATGATCTAATTTACTTATAGTTATCTTCATTTGGATGATATTTGATCTATGGAAAGATTAGGCTAATGGTTGAGAGGCAGAAGATCGTTCTAAGTGACGGACTTCCCATTTGAGGCATATATGTCCTTATTTGATTTAATCGCTTGATCCCCATAGCTAATGAGCTTGTAAATGATCTAATTTAGTTATAGTTATCTTCATTTGGATGCTATTAGATCAATGGAAAGATTAGGGTAATGCTTGAGAGCCATAAGATCATTCTAAGTGAAGGACCTACCATTCGAGACATATGTGTCCTAATTTGGTTTAATCGCTTGATCTCCATAGCTAATGAGCTTGTAAATGATCTATTTTACTTATAGTTATCTTTATTTGGATGCTATTAGATCTAGGTATAGATTAGGCTAATGCTTGAGAACCATAAGATCATTCTAAGTGAAGGATTTCCCATTTGAAGCATATGTGACCTAATTTGGTTTAATCGCTTGATCTCCATAGCTAATGAGCTTGTTTATGATCAAATTTACTTATAGTTATCTTCATTTGGATGCTATTAGATCTTGGGAAAGATTAGGCTAATGGTTGAGAGCCAGAAGATCATTCTAAGTGAAGGACTTCCCATTTGAAGCATATGTGTCCTAATTTGGTTTAATCGCTTGATCTCCATAGCTAATGAGCTTGTTCATGATCTAATTTACTTCTAGTTATCTTCATTTGGATGATATTAGATCTTTGGAAAGATTAGGGTAAAGCTTTAGACCTAGAAGATCATTCTAAGTGAAGAACTTCCCATTTGAAGCATATGTGTCCTAATTTGGTTTAATCGCTCGATCTCCATAGCTAACGAGCTTGTCCATGATCAAATTTACTTATAGTTCTATTCATTTTGATGCAATTAGATCTTGGGAAAGGTTAGGCTAATGGTTGAGAGCCAAAAGATCATTCTAAGCAAAGAACTTCCCATTTGAAGCATATGTGTCCTAATTTGGTTTAATCGCTTGATCTCCATAGCTAATGAGCTTGTAAATGATCCAATTTACTTAGAATTATCTTCATTTGGATGCGATTGGATCTAGGGAAAGATTAGGCTAATGCTTGAGAGCCAGAAGGTCATTCTAAGCGAAGTACTTAACATTTGAAGCATATGTGTCCTCATTTGGTTGAATCGCTTGGTCTGCATAGCTAACGAGCTTGTTCATGATCAAATTTTCTAAGAGTTCTCTTCATTCAGATGCTATTAGATCCCGTGAAAGATTAGGCTAATGGTTCAAAGCCATAAAATCATTCTAAGCGAAGGACTTGCCGTTTGAAGCATATGTGTCCCAATTTGGTTGAATCGCTTGATCTCCATAGATCACGAGCTTGTTCATAATCAAATTTACTTATAGTTATATTCATTTGGATGCTATTAGATCCTGAGAAAGATGAGGCTAATGCTTCAGAGCCATAAGATCATTCTAACTGAAGGACTTCACATTTGAAGCATATGTGTCCTAATTTGATTGAATCGCTTGATCTCCATAGCTAACGAGCTTGTTCAAATGATCAAATTTACTTATAGTTATCTTCATTTGGATGCTATTAGATCTTAGAAAAGATTAGGCTAATGCTTGAGAGCCATAAAATCATTCTAAGTGAAGGACTTCCCATTTGAGCATATGTGTCCTAATTTGGTTGAATCGCTTGATCTCCATAGCTAATGAGCTTGTTTATGATCAAATTTACTTATAGTTATCTTCATTTGGATGCTATTAGATCTTGGAAAGATTCGGCTAATGCTGGACATCCATAAGATCATTGTAAGTGAAGGACTTCCCATTTGAAGCATATGTGTCCTAATTTGGTTGAATTGCTTGATCTCCATAGCTCATGAGCTTGTTCATGATCAAATTTACTTATAGTTATCTTTATTTGGATGCTATTAGATCTAGGGAAAGATTAGGCTAATGCTTCAGAGCCATAAGATCATTCTAAGCAAAAAATTTGCCATTTGAAGCATATGTGTCCTAATTTGGATGAAGCGCTTGATCTCTATAGCTAACGAGCTTATTCATGATCAAATTTACTTATAGTTATCTTCATTTGGATGCTATTAGATCTTGAAAAGATTAAGATTAGGCTAATGCTTGAGAGCCATAAGATCATTCTAAGTGAAGGACTTCCCATTTGAAGCATATGTGTCGTAATTTGGTTGAATAGCTTCGTCTCCATAGCTAATAAGCTTGTTCATGATCAAATTTACTTATAGTTCTCTTCATTTGGATGCTATTACATCTTGCAAAGCGTTCAAAGCCAAAAGGTCATTCTAAGTGAAGTACTTCAAATTTGAAGCATATGTGTCGTCATTTGGTTGAATCGCTTGGTCTCCATAGCTAACGAGCTTGTTCATGATCAAATTTACTAAGAGTTATCTTCATTTGGATGCTATTAGATCCCGTGAAAGATTAGGCTAATGGTTCAGAGCCATAAGATCATTCTAAGTGAAGGACTTCCCATTTGAAGCATATGTGTCCTAATTTGGTTGAATCGCTTGTCTCCATAGCTAACGAGCTTGTTCATGATCAAATTTACTTATAGTTATCTTCATTTGGATGCTATTAGATCTTGAGAAAAGATTAGGCTAATGCTTGAGAGCCATAAGATCATTATAAGTGAAGGACTTCCCATTTGAAGCATATGTGTCCTAATTTGGTTGAATCGCTTGGTCTCCATAGCTAACGAGCTTGTTCATGATCAAATTTACTTATAGTTCTATTCATTTTGATGCTATTAGATCTTGGGAAAGGTTAGGCTAATGGTTGAGAGCCAAAAGGTCATTCTAAGCGAAGAACTTCCCATTTGAAGCATATGTGTCCTAATTTGGTTGAATCGCTTGGTCTCCATAGCTAACGAGCTTGTCCATGATCAAATTTACTTATAGTTATCTTCATTTGGATGCTATTAGATCTTGAGAAAGATTAGGCTAATGCTTGAGAGCCATAAGATCATTCTAAGTGAAGGACTTCCCCATTGAAGCATATGTGTCCTAATTTGGTTGAATCACTTGGTCTCCATAGCTAACGAGCTTGTTCATGATCAAATTCACTTATAGCTATCTTCATTTGGATGCTATTAGATCTTGGGAAAGGTTAGGCTAATGGTTGAGAGCCAAAAGATCATTCTAAGCAAAGAACTTCCCATTTGAAGCATATTGTCCTAATTTGGTTAAACCGCTTGATCTCCATAGCTAACGAGCTTGTTCATGATCAAATTTACTTATAGTTATCTTCATTTGGATGCTATTAGATCCTGAGAAAGATTAGGCAAATGGTTGAGAGTCATGAGATGATTCTAAGTGAAGGACTTCCCATTAGAAGCATATGTGTCCTAATTTGGTTAAATCGCTTGATCTCCATAGCTCACGAGCTTGTTCATGATCAAATTTATTGATAGTTATCTATATTTGGATGCTATTAGATCTTGAGAAAGATTAGGCTAATACTTGAGAGCCATAAGATCATTATAAGTGAATGACTTCTCATTCGAAGCATATGTGTCCTAATTTGGTTGAATCGCTTGGTCTCCATAGCTATCAAGCTTGTTCATGATCAAATTTACTTATAGTTATCTTCATTTGGATGCTATTAGATCTTGAGAAAGATTAGGCTAATGCTTGAGAGCCATAAGATCATTCTAAGTGAAGGACTTCCCATTTGAAGCATATGTGTCCTAATTTGGTTGAATCGCTTGGTCTCCATAGCTAACAAGCATGTTCATGATAAAATTTACATATAGTTATCTTCATTCGGATGCTATTAGATCCTGAAAAAATTAGGCTAATGCTTCAGAGCCATAAGATCATTCTAAGCAAAAAATTTGCCATTTGAAGCATATGTGTCCTAATTTGGATGAAGCGCTTGATCTCTATAGCTAACGAGCTTATTCATGATCAAATTTACTTATGGTTACCTTCATTCGGATATTATTAGATCCTAAGAAAGATTAGGCTAATGGTTGAGAGCCAAAAGGTCATTCTAAGCAAAGAACTTCCCATTTGAAGCATATTGTCCTAATTTGGTTAAACCGTTTGATCTCCATAGCTAACGAGCTTGTCCATGATTAAATTTACTTATAGTTATCTTCATTTGGATGCTATTAGATCCCGAGAAAGATTAGGCTAATGCTTGAGAGCCATAAGATCATTCTAAGTGAAGAACTTCCCATTTGAAGCATATGTGTCCTAATTTGGTTGAATCGCTTGATCTCCATAGCTCACGAGCTTGTTCATGATCAAATTTACTTATAGTTATCTTCATTTGGATGCTATTAGATCTTGAGAACGGTTAGGCTAATGGTTGAGAGCCAAAAGGTCATTCTAAGCAAAGATCTTCCCATTTGAAGCTTTTGTGTCCTAATTTGGTTGAATCGCTGGATCTCCATAGCTCACGAGCTTGTTCATGCTCAAATTTACCGATAGTTATCTTTAGTTGGATGCTATTAGATCCTGAGAAAGATTAGGCTAATACTTGAGAGCCATAAGATCATTCTAAGTGAATGACTTCCCATTTGAAGCATATGTGTCGTAATTTGGTTGAATCGCTTGGTCTCCATAGCTAACAAGCTTGTTCATGATCAAATTTACTTATAGTTCTCATCACTTTGATGCTATTAGATCTTGGGAAACGTTAGGCTAATGGTTGGGAGACAAAAGATCATTCTAAGCAAAGAACTTTCCATTTGAAGCATATGTGTCCTAATTTGGTTGAATAGCTTGGTCTCCATAGCTAATGAGCTTGTTCATACTCAAATTTACTTATAGTTATCTTCATTCGGATGCTATTAGATTCTGAGAAAGATTAGGCTAATGCTTGAGAGCCATAAAATCATTCTAAGTGAAGGACTTCCCATTTGAAGCATATGTGTCCTAATTTGGTTGAATCGCTTGGTCTCCATAGCTAACGAGCTTGTTCATGATCAAATTTACTTATAGTTATCTTCATTTGGATGCTATTAGATCCTGAGAAAGATTAGGCTAATGGTTGAGAGCCATAAGATCATTCTAAGTGAAGGACTTCCCATTTGAAGCATATGTGTCCTAATTTGGTTGAATCACTTGGTCTCCATAGCTAACGAGCTTGTTCATGATGAAATTTACTTATAGTTCTCTTCATTTGGATGCTATTACATCTTGCAAAGGATAGTTCAGAGCCATAAGATCATTCTAACTGAAGAACTTCCCATTTGAAGCATATGTGTCCTAATTTGGTTGAATCGCTTGGTCTCCATAGCTAACTAGCTTGTTCATGATCAAATTTACTTATAGTTATCTTCATTTAGATGCTATTAGATCTTTAGAAAGATTAGGCTAATGCTTGAGAGCCATAAAATCATTCTAAGTGAAAGACTTCCCCTTTCAAGCTTATGTGTCCTAATTTGGTTGAATCGCTTCATCTCCATAGCTAACGAGCTTGTTGATGATCAAATTTACTTATAGTTATCTTCATTTTGATGCTATTAGATCCTGAGAATGATTGGGCTAATGCTTGAGAGCCATAAAATCATTCTAAGTGAAGGACTTCCCCTTTGAAGCATATGTGTCCTAATTTGGTTGAATCACTTGGTCTCAATAGCTAACAAGATAGTTCCTGATCAAATTTATTTATAGTTATCTTCGTTTGGATGCTATTAGATCCTGAGAAAGATTAGGCTAATGATTGAAATCCATAAGATCATTGTAACTGAAGAACTTCCCATTTCAAGCATATGTGTCCTAATTTTGTTTTATCGCTTGGTCTCCTTAGCTAAAAAGCTTGTTCATGATGAAATTTACTTATAGTTATCTTCATTCGGATACTATTAGATCATGATAAATATTAGGCTAATGCTTGAGCGCCATATGATCGTTCTAAGTGAAGGACTTTACATTTGAAGAATATGTGTCCTAATTTGGTTGAATCGCTTGATCTACATAGCTCACGAGCTAGTTCATGATCAAATTTACTTATAGTTATCGTCATTCGGATGCTATTAGATCCTAGAAAGATTAGGCTAATGATTGAGAGCCATATGATCATTCTAAATGAAGGACTTTCCATTTGAATCTTATGTGTCCTAATTTGGTTGAATCGCTTGATCTCCATAGCTCACGAGCTAGTTCATGATCAAATTTACTTATAGTTATCGTCATTCGGATGCTATTAGATCCTAGAAAGATTAGGCTAATGGTTGAGAGTCATGAGATGATTCTAAGTGAAGGACTTCCCATTTGAAGCATATGTGTCCTAATTTGGTTGAATCACTTGGTCTCCATAGCTAACGAGCTTGTTCATGATCAAATTTACTTATAGTTATCTTCATTTGGATGCTATTAGATCCTGAGAAAGATTAGGCTAATGCTTGAGAGCCATAAAATCATTCTAAGTGAAGGACTTCCCATTTGAAGCATATGTGTCCTAATTTGGTTGAATCGCTTGATCTCCATAGCTAACGAGCTTGTTCATAATCAAATTTACTTATAGTTATATTCATTTGGATGCTATTAGATGTAGAGAAAGATTAGGCTAATGGTTGAGAGCCAAAAGGTCATTCTAAGCAAAGAACTTCCCATTTGAAGCATATGTGTCCTAATTTGGTTGAATCGCTTGGTCTCCATAGCTAACGAGCTTGTTCATGATCAAATTTACTTATAGTTATCTTCATTCGGATGCTATTAGATCCTGAGAAAGATTAGGCTAATGCTTGAGGGCCATATGATCATTCTAAGTGAAGGACTTTCCATTTGAAGCATATGTGTCCTAATTTGGTTGAATCGTTCGGTCTCCATAGCTAACGAGCTTGTTCATGATCAAATTTACTTATAGTTATCTTCATTTGGATGCTATTAGATCCCGTGAAAGATTAGGCTAATGCTTCAGAGCCATAAAATCATTCTAAGCGAAGGACTTCCCGTTTGAAGCATATGTGTCCCAATTTGGTTGAATCGCTTGATCTCCATAAATCACGAGCTTGCTCATGATCAAATTTACTTATAGTTATCTTCATTTGGATGCTATTAGATCCTGAGAAAGATTAGGCTAATGCTTGAGAGCCATAAAATCATTCTAAGTGAAGGACTTCCCATTTGAAGCATATGTGTGTCCTAATTTGGTTGAATCGCTTGGTCTCCATAGCTAACGAGCTTGCTCCTGATCAAATTTACTTATAGTTATCTTCATTTGGATGCTATTAGATCCAGAGAAATATTAGGCTAATGCTTGAGAGCCATAAGATCATTATAAGTGAAGGACTTAGCATTTGAAGCATATGTGTCCTAATTTGGTTGAATCTCTTGGTCTCCATAGCTAACGAGCTTGTTCGTGATCAAATTTACTTATAGTTATCTTCATTTGGATGCTATTAGATCCTTGAGAAAGATTAGGCTAATGCTTGAGAGCCATAAGATCATTCTAAGTGAAGGACTTTCCATTTGAAGCATATGTGTCCTAATTTGGTTGAATCGCTTGGTCTCCATAGCTAACGAGCTTGTTCATGATCAAATTTACTTATAGTTATCTTCATTTGGATGCTATTAGATCCTGAGAAAGATTAGGCTAATGCTTGAGAGCCATAAGATCATTCTAAGTGAAGGACTTCCCATTTGAAGCATATGTGTCCTAATTTGGTTGAATCGCTTGGTCTCCATAGCTAACGAGCTTGTTCATGATCAAATTTACTTATAGTTATCTTCATTTGGATGCTATTAGATCCTTAGAAAGATTAGGCTAATGCTTGAGAGCCATAAAATCATTCTAAGTGAAGGACTTCCCATTTGAAGCATATGTGTCCTAATTTGGTTGAATCGCTTGTCTCCATAGCTAACGAGCTTGTTCATGATCAAATTTACTTATAGTTATCTTCATTTGGATGCTATTAGATCCTTAGAAAGATTAGGCTAATGCTTGAGAGCCATAAGATCATTCTAAGTGAAGGACTTCCCATTTGAAGCATATGTGTCCTAATTTGGTTGAATCGCTTGGTCTCCATAGCTAACGAGCTTGTTCATGATCAAATTTACTTATAGTTATCTTCATTTGGATGCTATTAGATCCTGAGAAAGATTAGGCTAATGCTTGAGAGCCATAAATCATTCTAAGTGAAGGACTTCCCATTTGAAGCATATGTGTCCTAGTTTGGTGGAATAGCTTCGTCTCCATAGCTAACGAGCTTCTTCATGATCAAATTTACTTATAGTTATCTTCATTCGAATGCTATTAGATCCTAAGAAAGATTAGGCTAATGCTTGAATGCCATATGATCATTCTAACTGAAAGACTTCCCATCTGAAGCATATGCATCCTAATTTGGTTGAATCGCTTGGTCTCCAAAGCTAACGAGCTTGTTCATGATCAAATTTACTTATAGTTCTATTCATGTTGATGCTATTAGATCCTTGAGAAAGATTAGGCTAATGCTTGAGAGCCATAAAATCATTCTAAGTGAAGGACTTCCCATTTGAAGCATATGTGTCCTAATTTGGTTGAATCGCTTGGTCTCCATAGCTAACGAGCTTGTTCATGATCAAATTTACTTATAGTTATCTTCATTTGGATGCTATTAGATCCTGAGAAAGATTAGGCTAATGCTTGAGAGCCATAAAATCATTCTAAGTGAAGGACTTCCCATTTGAAGCATATGTGTCCTAATTTGGTTGAATCGGTTGGTCTCCATAGCTAACGAGCTTGTTCATGATCAAATTCACTTGTAGTTATATTCATTTGGATGCTATTAGACGCTGAGAAAGATTAGGCTAATGCTTCAGAGCCATAAGATCATTCTAACTGAAGGACTTCCCATTTGAAGCATGTGTCCTAATTTGGGTTAATAGCTTGGTCTCCATAGCTAACGAGCTTGTTCATGCTCAAATTTACTTATAGTTATCTTCATTCGGATGCTATTAGATCCTGAGAAAGATTAGGCTAATGCTTGAGAGCCATGTGATCATTCTAAGTGAAGGACTTTCCATTTGAAGCATGTGTCCTAATTTGGTTGAATAGCTTGGTCTCCATAGCTAACGACCTTGTTCATGCTAAAATTTACTTATAGTTATTTTCATTCGGATGCTATTAGATCCTGGGAAAGATTAGGCCAATGGTTGAGAGCCATATGATCATTCTAAGTGAAGGACTTTCCATTTGAATCTTTTGTGTCCTAATTTGGTTGAATCGCTGGATCTCCATAGCTCACGAGCTTGTTCATGATCAAATTTACTTATAGTTATCTTCATTTGGATGCTATTAGATCCTGAGAAAGATTAGGCTAATGATTGAGAGCCATAAGATCATTATAAGTGAAGGACTTTCCCATTTGAAGCATATGTGTCCTAATTTGGTTGAATAACTTGTCTCCATAGCTAACGAGCTTGTTCATGATCAAATTTACTTATAGTTATCTTCATTTGGATGCTATTAGATCCTGAGAAAGATTAGGCTAATGCTTGAGAGCCATAAGATCATTCTAAGTGAAGGACTTCCCATTTGAAGCATATGTGTCCTAATTTGGTTGAATCGCTTGGTCTCCATAGCTAACGAGCTTGTTCATGATCAAATTTACTGACAGTTATCTTCATTTTGATGCTATTAGATGCTTAGAAAGATTAGGCTAATGCTTGAGAGCCATAAAATCATTCTAAATGAAGGACTTCCCCTTTCAAGCATCTGTGTCCTAATTTGGTTGAATCGCTTGGTCTCCATAGCTCACGAGCTAGTTCATGATCGAATTTTCTGATAGTTATCTTCATTTGGATGCTCTTAGATCCTAAGAAAGATTAGGCTAATGCTTTAGCGCTATAAGATCATTCTAAGTGAAGGACTTCCCATTTGATGGATATGTGTGTCCTAATTTGGTTGAATCGCTCGGTCTCCATAGCTAACGAGCTTGTCCATGATCAAATTTACTTATAGTTATATTCATTTGAATGCTATTAGATCCTGAGAAATATTACGCTAATTCTTCAGAGCCATAAGATCATTCTAACTGAAGGACTTCCCCTTTGAAGAATATGTGTCCTAATTTGGTTGAATCGCTTCGTCTCCATAGCTAACGAGCTTGTCGATGATCAAATTTATTTATAGATATCTTCATTTGGATGCTATTAGATCCTGAGAAAGATTAGCTAATGGTTGAAGGACCATAAGATCATTCTAAGTGAAGGACTTCCCATTTCAAGCATATGTGTCTAATTTGGTTGAATCGCTTGGTCTCCAATAGCTAACGAGCTTGTTCATGATCAAATTTACTTATAGTTATCTTCATTTGGATGCTATTAGATCCTTAGAAAGATTAGGCTAATGCTTGAGAGCCATAAAATCATTATAAGTGAAGGACTTTCCATTTGAAGCATATGTGTCCTAATTTGGTTGAATAGCTTGTCTCCATAGCTAACGAGCTTGTTTATGATCAAATTTACTTATAGTTATCTTCATTTGGATGCTATTAGATCCTGAGAAAGATTAGGCTAATGCTTGAGAGCCATAAGATCATTCTAAGTGAAGGACTTCCCATTTGAAGCATATGTGTCCTAATTTGGTTGAATCGCTTGGTCTCCATAGCTAACGAGCTTGTTCATGATCAAATTTACTTATAGTTCTATTCATTTTGATGCTATTAGATCCTGAGAAAGATTAGGCAAATGGTTGAGAGTCATGAGATGATTCTAAATGAAGGACTTTCCATTTGAATCTTATGTGTCCTAATTTGGTTGAATCGCTTGATCTCTATAGCTCACGAGCTAGTTCATGATCGAATTTTCTGATAGTTATCTTCATTTGGATGCTCTTAGATCCTAAGAAAGATTAGGCTAATGCTTTAGAGCCATAAATCATTCTAAGCAAAGAACTTCCCATTTGAAGCATATGTGTCCTAATTTGGTTGAATAGCTTGGTCTCCATAGCTAACGAGCTTGTTCATTCTCTAATTTACTTATAGTTATCTTCCTTCGGATGCTATTAGATCTTGTAAAAGATTAGGCTAATGCTTGAGAGCCATAAGATCATTCTAACTGAAGGACTTCACATTTGAGGCATATGTGTCCTAATTCAGTTGAATCGCTTGGCCTCCATAGCTAACGAGCTTGTTCATGATCAAATTTCCTTATAGTTATCTTCATTTGGATGCTATTAGATCCCGTGAAAGATTAGGCTAATGCTTGAGAGCCATAAAATCATTATAAGTGAAGGACTTCCCCTTTGAAGCATTTGTGTCCTAATTTGGTTGAATAGCTTCCTCTCCATAGCTAACGAGCTTGTTTATGATCAAATTTACTTATAGTTATATTCATTTGGATGCTATTAGATCCTGAGAAACATTAGTCTAATGCTTGAGAGCCATAAGTTCATTCTATGGGAAGGACTTCCCATTTGAAGCGTATGTGTCCTAATTTGGTTGAATCACTTGGTCTCCATAGCTAACAAGCCTATTCATGATGAAATTCACTTATAGCTATCTTCATTTGGATGCTATGAGATCCTTAGAAAGATTAGGCTAATGCTTGAGAGCCATAAAATCATTATAAGTGAAGGATTTCCCCTTTGAAGCATATGTGTCCTAATTTGGTTGAATAGCTTCATCTCCAAAGCTAACGAGCTTGTTTATGATCAAATTTACTTACAGTTATCTTCATTTAAATGCTATTAGATCCTTAGAAAGATTAGGCTAATGGTTGAGAGCCGTAAAATCATTCTAAATGAAGGACTTCCCCTTTGAAGCATGTGTGTGCCTAATTTGGTTGAATCGCTTGGTCTCCAAATAGCTAACGAGCTTGTTCATGATCAAATTTACTTATAGTTATCTTCATTTGGATGCTATTAGATCCTTAGAAAGATTAGGCTAATGCTTAAGAGGCATAAGACCATTCTAAGTGAAGGATTTCCCATTTGAAGCATATGTCCTAATTTGGTTGAATAGCTTGTCTCCATAGCTAACGAGCTTGTTTATGATCAAATTTACTTATAGTTATCTTCATTTGGATGCTATTAGATCCTTGAGAAAGATTAGGCTAATGCTTGAGAGCCATAAGTTCATTCTAAGGGAAGGACTTCCCATTTGAAGCGTATGTGTCCTAATTTGGTTGAATCACTTGGTCTCCATAGCTAACAAGCCTATTCATGATCAAATTCACTTATAGCTATCTACATTTGGATGATATTAGATCCTGAGAAATATTAGTCTAATGCTTGAGAGCCATAAGTTCATTCTAAGTGAAGGACTTCCCATTTGAAGTATAAGTGTCCTACTTTGGTTGAATAACTTCGTCTCCATAGCTAACGAGCTTGTTTATGATCAAATTTACTTATAGTTATCTTCATTTGGATGCTATTATATCCTGAGAAAGATTAGGCAATGCTGCTTGAGAGCCATAAGATCATTCTAAGTGAAGGACTTCCCATTTGAAGCATATGTGTGCTAATTTGGTTGAATCGCTTGGTTTCTCCAATAGCTAACGAGCTTGTTCAGGATAAAATTTACTGACAGTTATCTTCATTTGGATGCTATTAGATGCTTAGAAAGATTAGGCTAATTCTTGAGAGCCATAAAATCATTATAAGTGAAGGATTTCCCATTTGAAGCATATGTGACCTAATTTGGTTGAATAGCTTGGTCCATAGCTCCATAGCTAACGAGCTTGTTTATGATCAAATTTACTTATAGTTATCTTCATTTTCATTTGGATGCTTTTCGATCCTGAGAAAGATTAGGCTAATGCTTGAGAGCCATAAGGTCATTCTAAGTGAAGGACTTCCCATTTGAAGCATATGTGTTCTAATTTGGTTGAATCGCTTGGTCTCAATAGCTAACGAGCTTGTTCATGATCAAATTTACTTATAGTTATCTTCATTTGGATGCTATTAGATCCTAAGAAAGATTAGGCTAATGATTGAGATCCATAAGATCATTATAACTGAAGGATTTCCCATTTGAAGCATATGTGTCCTAATTTGGTTGAATAGCTTCGTCTCCATAGCTAACGAGCTTGTTTATGATCAAATTTACTTATAGTTATCTTCATTTGGATGCTATTAGATCCTTAGAAAGATTAGCCTAATGGTTGAAGGCATAAGTTTATTCTAAGTGAAGGACTTCCCATTTGAAGCATATGTGTGCTAATTTGGTTGAATCGCTTGGTCTCCAATAGCTAACGAGCTTGTTTATGATCAAATTTACTTATAGTTATCTTCATTTGGATGCTATTAGATCCTTAGAAAGATTAGGCTAATGGTTGAGAGCCATAAGATCATTCTAAGTGAAGGACTTCCCATTTGAAGCATATGTGTTAATTTGGTTGAATCGCTTGGTCTCCAAATAGCTAATGAGCTTGTTCATGATCAAATTTACTTATAGTTATCTTCATTTGGATGCTATTAGATCCTTAGAAAGATTAGGCTAATGCTTGAGAGCCATAAAATCATTATAAGTGAAGGACTTCCCATTTGAAGCATATGTGTGTCCTAATTTGGTTGAATAGTTTCGTCTCCATAGCTAACGAGCTTGTTTATGATCAAATTTACTTATAGTTATCTTCATTTGGATGCTATTAGATCCTTAGAAAGATTAGGCTAATGGTTGAAGAGCCATAAAATCATTCTAAGTGAAGGACTTCCCATTTGAAGCATATGTGTCCTAATTTGGTTGAATCGCTTGGTCTCCAATAGCTAACGAGCTTGTTCATGATCAAATTTACTTATAGTTATCTTCATTTGGATGCTATTAGATCTTAGAAAGATTAGGCCTCATGGTTGAAGCCATAAGATCATTCTAAGTGAAGGACTTCCCATTTGAAGCATATGTGTGCTAATTTGGTTGAATAGCTTCGTCTCCATAGCTAACGAGCTTGTTTATGATCAAATTTACTTATAGCTATCTTCATTTGGATGCTATGAGATCCTTAGAAAGATTAGGCTAATGCTTGAGAGCCATAATATCATTATAAGTGAAGGATTTCCCCTTTGAAGCATAAGTGTCCTAATTTGGTTGAATAGCTTCGTCTCCATAGCTAACGAGCTTGTTTATGATCAAATTTACTTATAGTTATCTTCATTTGGATGCTATTATATCCTGAGAAAGATTAGGCAAATGCTTGAGAGCCATAAGGTCATTCTAAGTGAAGGACTTCCCATTTCAAGCATATGTGTCCTAATTTGGTTGAATCGCTTGGTTTAAATAGCTAACGAGCTTGTTCATGATAAAATTTACTTACAGTTATCTTCATTTGGATGCTATTAGATCCTTAGAAAGATTAGGCTAATGCTTGAGAGCCATAAAATCATTATAAGTGAAGGATTTCCCATTTGAAGCATAAGTGTCCTAATTTAGTTGAATAGCTTGGTCTCCATAGCTAACGAGCTTGTTTATGATCAAATTTACTTATAGTTATCTTCATTTGGATGCTATTAGATCCTTAGAAAGATTAGCCTCATGGTTGAAGGACATAAGTTTATTCTAAGTGAAGGACTTCCCATTTCAAGCATGTGTGTGCTAATTTGGTTGAATCGTTTGGTCTAAATAGCTAACGAGCTTGTTCATGATAAAATTTACTTACAGTTATCTTCATTTAAATGCTATTAGATCCTTAGAAAGATTAGGCTAATGCTTGAGAGCCATAAAATCATTATAAGTGAAGGATTTCCCCTTTGAAGCATAAGTGTCCTAATTTGGTTGAATAGCTTCGTCTCCATAGCTAACGAGCTTGTTTATGATCAAATTTACTTATAGTTATCTTCATTTGGATGCTATTAGATCCTTGAAAGATTAGGCTAATGCTTGAGAGCCATAAGTTCATTCTAAGGGAAGGACTTCCCATTTGAAGCGTATGTGTCCTAATTTGGTTGAATCACTTGGTCTCCATAGCTAACGAGCTTGTTCATGATCAAATTCACTTATAGCTATCTTCATTTGGATGCTATTAGATCTTGAGAAAGATTAGGCTCATTCTTCAGAGCCATAAGATAATTCAAAGTGAAGGACTTCCCATTTGAAGAATATGTGTTCTAATTTGGCTGATCACTTTGTCTCCATAGCTAACGAGCTTGTTTATGATCAAATTTACTTATAGTTATCTTCATTTAGATGCTATTTGATCTTGGGAAAGGTTAGGCTAATGGTTGAGAGCCAAAAGGTCATTCTAAGCAAAGAACTTCCCATTTGTAGCATATGTGTCCTAATTTGGTTGACTAGCTTGGTCTCCATAGCTAACAAGCTTGTTCATGCTCAAAATTACTTATAGTTATCTTCATTCGGATGCTATTAGATCCTGAGAAAGATTAGGCTAATGCTTGAGAGCCATAAGATCATTCTAACTGAAGGACTTCCCATTTGAAGCATATGTGTCCTAATTTGGTTGAATCGCTTGGTCTCCATAGCTAATGAGCTTGTTCATGATCAAATTTACTTATAGTTATCTTCATTTGGATGCTATTAGATCCTGAGAAAGATTAGTCTAATGCTTGAGAGCCATAAGTTCATTCTAAGTGAAGGACTTCCCATTTGAAGCATATGTGTGCTAATTTGGTTGAATCGCTTGGTCTAAATAGCTAACGAGCTTGTTCATGATAAAATTTACTTACAGTTATCTTCATTTGGATGCTATTAGATCCTTAGAAAGATTAGGCTAATGCTTGAGAGCCATAAAATCATTATAAGTGAAGGATTTCCCCTTTGAAGCATAAGTGTCCTAATTTGGTTGAATAGCTTCGTCTCCATAGCTAACGAGCTTGTTTATGATCAAATTTACTTATAGTTATCTTCATTTGGATGCTATTAGATCCTTAGAAAGATTAGGCTAATGCTTGAGAGCCATAAGGTCATTCTAAGTGAAGGACTTCCCATTTGAAGCATATGTGTGCTAATTTGGTTGAATCGCTTGGTCTTAAATAGCTAACGAGCTTGTTCATGATAAAATTTACTTATAGTTATCTTCATTTTGGATGCTATTAGATCTTAGAAAGATTAGGCTAATGCTTGAGAGCCATAAAATCATTCTAAGTGAAGGATTTCCCCTTTGAAGCATAAGTGTCCTAATTTGGTTGAATAGCTTCGTCTCCATAGCTAACGAGCTTGTTTATGATCAAATTTACTTATAGTTATCTTCATTTGGATGCTATTAGATTCTGAGAAATATTAGTCTAATGCTTGAGAGCCATAAGTTCATCCTAAGTGAAGGACTTCCCATTTGAAGCATATGTGTTCTAATTTGGCTGATCACTTGGTCTCCATAGCTAACGAGCTTGTTTATGATCAAATTTACTTATAGTTATATTCATTTGGATGCTATTAGATCCTGAGAAACATTAGTCTAATGCTTGAGAGCCATAAGTTCATTCTAAGTGAAGGACTTCCCATTTCAAGAATATGTGCGCTAATTTGGTTGAATCGCTTGGTCTCCAATAGCTAACGAGCTTGTTCATGATCAAATTTACTTATAGTTATCTTCATTTGGATGCTATTAGATCCTTAGAAAGATTAGGCTAATGCTTGAGAGCCATAAAATCATTATAAGTGAAGGACTTCCCATTTGAAGCATATGTGTCCTAATTTAGTTGAATAGTTTCGTCTCTATTGCTAACGAGCTTGTTTATGTTCAAATTTACTTATAGTTATCTTCATTTGGATGCTATTAGATCCTGAGAAATACTAGTCTAATGCTTGAGAGCCATAAGTTCATTCTAAGTGAAGGACTTCCCATTTGAAGCATATGTGTGCTAATTTGGTTGAATCGCTTGGTCTAAATAGCTAACGAGCTTGTTCATGACAAAATTTACTGACAGTTATCTTCATTTTGATGCTATTAGATGCTTAGAAAGATTAGGCTAATGCTTGAGAGCCATAAAATCATTCTAAGTGAAGGACTTCCCATTTGAAGCATATGTGTCCTAATTTGGTTGAATAGCTCGGTCTCCATAGCTAACGAGCTTGTCCATGATCAAACTTACTTATAGTTCTATTCATTTGGATGCTATTAGATCCTGAGAAAGATTAGGCTAATGGTTGAGAGCCATAAGTTCATTCTAAGTGAAGGACTTCCCATTTCAAGCATATGTGTGCTAATTTGGTTGAATCGCTTGGTCTAAATAGCTAACGAGCTTGTTCATGATCAAATTAACTTATAGTTATCTTTATTTAAATGCTATTAGATCCTTAGAAAGATTAGGCTAATGTTTGAGAGCCATAAGGTCATTCAAAGTGAAGGACTTCCCCTTTGAAGCATATGTGTCCTAATTTGGTTGAATCGCTTGGTCTCCACAGCTAACAACCTTGTTCATAATCAAATTTACTTATAGTTATCTTCATTTGGATGCTATTAGATCTTAGAAAGATTAGGCTAATGCTTGAGAGCCATAAAATCATTCTAAGTGAAGGACTTCCCATTTGAAGCATATGTGTCCTAATTTGGTTGAATAGCTTCGTCTCCATACCTAACGAGCTTGTTTGTGATCAAATTTACTTATAGTTATCTTCATTTGGATGCTATTAGATCCTGAGAAAGATTAGTCTAATGCTTGAGAGCCATAAGTTCATTCTAAGTGAAGGACTTCCCATTTGAAGCATATGTGTGCTAATTTGGTTGAATCGCTTGGTCTAAATAGCTAACGAGCTTGTTCATGATAAAATTTACTTACAGTTATCTTCATTTGGATGCTATTAGATCCTTAGAAAGATTAGGCTAATGCTTGAGAGCCATAAAATCATTCTAAGTGAAGGACTTTCCCATTTGAAGCATATGTGTCCTAATTTGGTTGAATAGCTTCGTCTCCATAGCTAACGAGCTTGTTTATGATCAAATTTACTTATAGTTATCTTCATTTGGATGCTATTAGATCCTTGAGAAGATTAGGCTAATGGTTGAGAGCCATAAGTTCATTCTAAGTGAAGGACTTCCCATTTGAAGCATATGTGTTCCTAATTTGGTTGAATCGCTTGGTCTCCATAGCTAACGAGCTTGTTCATGATCAAATTTACTTATAGTTATCTTCATTTGGATGCTATTAGATCCTGAGAAAGATTAGGCTAATGGTTGAGAGCCATAAGATCATTCTAAGTGAAGGACTTCCCATTTGAAGCATATGTGTCCTAATTTGGTTGAATCGCTTCATCTCCATAGCTAATGAACTTGTTCATGATCTTATTTACATATAGTTATCTTCATTAGGATGCTATTAGATCCTTAGAAAGATTAGGCTAATGCTTGAGAGCCATAAGATCATTCTAAGAAAAGAACTTCCCATTTGAAGCATATGTGTCCTAATTTGGTTGAACCGCTTGATCTCCATAGCTAACGAGCTTCTTCATGATCAAATTTGCTTATAGTTATCTTCAATTGGATGCTATTAGATCCTGAGAAAGATTAGGCTATAGCTTGAGAGCCATAAGATCATTATAAGTGAAGGACTTCCCATTTGAAGCATATGTGTACTAATTTGGTTGAATAGCTTCGTCTCTATAGCTAATGAGCTTGTTTATGATCAAATTTACTTATAGTTATCTTCATTTAGATACTATTAGATCCTGAGAAAGATTAGGCTAATGGTTGAGAGCCATAAGTTCATTCTAAGTGAAGGACTTCCCATTTCAAGCATATGTGTGCTAATTTGGTTGAATCGCTTGGTCTAAATAGCTAACGAGCTTGTTCATGATAAAATTTACTTACAGTTATCTTCATTTGGATGCTATTAGATCCTTAGAAAGATTAGGCTAATGCTTGAGAGCCATAAAATCATTATAAGTGAAGGATTTCCCATTTGAAGCATAAGTGTCCTAATTTGGTTGAATAGCTTGTCTCCATAGCTAACGAGCTTGTTTATGATCAAATTTACTTATAGTTATCTTCATTTGGATGCTATTAGATCCTTGAGAAAGATTAGCCTAATGGTTGAAGGACATAAGTTCATTCTAAGTGAAGGACTTCCCATTTGAAGCATATGTGTGCTAATTTGGTTGAATCGCTTGGTCTAAATAGCTAACGAGCTTGTTCATGATAAAATTTACTTACAGTTATCTTCATTTAAATGCTATTAGATCCTTAGAAAGATTAGGCTAATGCTTGAGAGCCATAAAATCATTATAAGTGAAGGACTTCCCATTTGAAGCATATGTGTCCTAATTTGGTTGAATAGCTTCGTCTCCATAGCTAATGAGCTTGTTTATGATCAAATTTACTTATAATTATCTTCATTTGGATGCTATGAGATCCTGAGAAAGATTAGGCAAATGCTTGAGAGCCATAAGGTCATTCTAAGTGAAGGACTTCCCATTTCAAGCATATGTGTGCTAATTTGGTTGAATCGCTTGGTCTAAATAGCTAACGAGCTTGTTCATGATAAAATTTACTGACAATTATCTTCATTTGGATGCTATTAGATGCTTAGAAAGATTAGGCTAATGCTTGGGAGCCATAAAATCATTCTCATTGAAGGACTTCCCTTTTGAAGCATATGTGTCCTAATTTGGTTGAATAGCTTCGTCTCCATAGCTAATGAGCTTGTTTATGATCAAATTTACTTATAGTTATCTTCATTTGGATGCTATTAGATCCTGAGAAACATTAGTCTAATGCTTGAGAGCCATAGGTTCATTCTAAGGGAAGGACTTCCCATTTGAAGCGTATGTGTCCTAATTTGGTTGAATCACTTGGTCTCCATAGCTAACGGGCTTGTTCATGATCAAATTCACTTATAGCTATCTTCATTTGGATGCTATTAGATCTTGAAAGATTAGGCTAATGCTTGAGAGCCATAAAATCATTATAAGTGAAGGACTTTCCCATTTGAAGCATAAGTGTCCTAATTTGGTTGAATAGCTTCGTCTCCATAGCTAATGAGCTTGTTTATGATCAAATTTACTTATAGTTATCTTCATTTGGATGCTATTAGATCCTTGAGAAAGATTAGGCTAATGCTTGAGAGCCATAAGGCCATTCTAAGTGAAGGACTTCCCATTTCAAGCATATGTGTGCTAATTTGGTTGAATCGCTTGGTCTCCAATAGCTAACGAGCTTGTTCATGATAAAATTTACTTACAGTTATCTTCATTTAAATGCTATTAGATCCTTAGAAAGATTAGGCTAATGCTTGAGAGCCATAAAATCATTCTAAATGAAGGACTTCCCCTTTGAAGCATATGTGTCCTAATTTGGTTGAATAGCTTCGTCTCCATAGCTAACGAGCTTGTTTATGATCAAATTTACTTATAGTTATCTTCATTTGGATGCTATTAGATCCTGAGAAACATTAGTCTAATGCTTGAGAGCCATAAGTTCATTCTAAGTGAAGGACTTCCCATTTGAAGCGTATGTGTCCTAATTTGGTTGAATCGCTTGGTCTTAAATAGCTAACGAGCTTGTTCATGATCAAATTTACTTATAGTTATCTTCATTTGGATGCTATTAGATCCTTAGAAAGATTAGGCTAATGCTTGAGAGCCATAAAATCATTCTAAGTGAAGGACTTTCCCATTTGAAGCATATGTGTCCTAATTTGGTTGAATCGCTTGGTCTCCATAGCTAACGAGCTTGTTCATGATCAAATTTACTTATAGTTATCTTCATTTGGATGCTATTAGATCCTGAGAAAGATTAGGCTAATGATTGAGATCCATAAGATCATTGTAACTGAAGAACTTCCCATTTCAAGCATATGTGTCCTAATTTGGTTGAATCGCTTGATCTCCATAGCTAACGAGCTTGTTCATGATCAAATTTACTTATAGTTATCTTCATTTGGATGCTATTAGATCCTGAGAAAGATTAGGCTAATGCTTGAGAGCCATAAGTTCATTCAAAGTGAAGGACTTCCCATTTGAAGAATATGTGTTCTAATTTGGTTGATCACTTGGTCTCCATAGCTAACGAGCTTGTTTATGATCAAATTTACTTATAGTTATCTTCATTTGGATGTTATTAGATCCTTAGAAAGATTGGTCTAATTCTTCAGAGCCATAAGATCATTCAAAGTGAAGGACTTCCCATTTGAAGAATATGTGTTCTGATTTGGCTGATCACTTTGTCTCCATAGCTAACGAGCTTGTTTATGATCAAATTTACTTATAGTTATCTTCATTTGGATGCTATTAGATCCTGAGAAAGATTAGCCTAATGGTTGAAGGACATAAGTTCATTCTAAGTGAAGGACTTCCCATTTGAAGCATATGTGTGCTAATTTGGTTGAATCGCTTGGTCTAAATAGCTAACGAGCTTGTTCATGATAAGATTAACTTACAGTTATCTTCATTTGGATGCTATTAGATCCTTAGAAAGATTAGGCTAATGCTTGAGAGCCATAAAATCATTATAAGTGAAGGATTTCCCCTTTGAAGCATAAGTGTCCTAATTTGGTTGAATAGCTTCGTCTCCATAGCTAACGAGCTTGTTTATGATCAAATTTACTTATAGTTATCTTCATTTGGATGCTATTAGATCCTGAGAAACATTAGTCTAATGCTTGAGAGCCATAAGTTCATTCTAAGTGAAGGACTTCCCATTTGAAGCATATGTGTGCTAATTTGGTTGAATCGCTTGGTCTCCATAGCTAACGAGCTTGTTTATGATCAAATTTACTTATAGTTATCTTCATTTGGATGCTATTAGATCCTTAGAAAGATTAGGCTAATGCTTGAGAGCCATAAAATCATTATAAGTGAAGGATTTCCCCTTTGAAGCATAAGTGTCCTAATTTAGTTGAATAGCTTCGTCTCCATAGCTAATGAGCTTGTTTATGATCAAATTTACTTATAATTATCTTCATTTGGATGCTATTAGATCCTTAGAAAGATTAGTCTAATGCTTGAGAGCCATAAGTTCATTCTAAGTGAAGGACTTCCCATTTGAAGCATATGTGTGCTAATTTGGTTGAATCGCTTGGTCTCAATAGCTAACGAGCTTGTTCATGATAAAATTTACTTACAGTTATCTTCATTTGGATGCTATTAGATCCTTAGAAAGATTAGGCTAATGCTTGAGAGCCATAAAATCATTATAAGTGAAGGATTTCCCCTTTGAAGCATAAGTGTCCTAATTTGGTTGAATAGCTTCGTCTCCATAGCTAATGAGCTTGTTTATGATCAAATTTACTTATAATTATCTTCATTTGGATGCTATTAGATCCTTAGAAAGATTAGGCTAATGCTTGAGCGCCATAAAATCATTCTAAGTG
This sequence comes from Angophora floribunda, assembly GCA_014182895.1. Lineage (NCBI taxonomy): Eukaryota > Viridiplantae > Streptophyta > Magnoliopsida > Myrtales > Myrtaceae > Angophora > Angophora floribunda. Next base: position 10,774 of record JABKBU010000025.1, on the reverse strand, counting down.
AAGTACTTCCCCTTTGAAGCATATGTGTCCTAATTGAGTTGAATAGCTTCGTCTCCATAGCTAACGAGCTTGTTCATGATAAAATTTACTGACAGTTAGCTTCATTTGGATGCTATTAGATCCTTAGAAAGATTAGGCTAATGCTTGAGAGCCATAAAATCATTATAAGTGAAGGATTTCCCCATTGAAGCATAAGTGTCCTAATTTAGTTGAATAGCTTCGTCTCCATAGCTAACGAGCTTGTTTATGTTCAAATTTACTTATAGTTATCTTCATTTGGATGCTATTAGATCCTTAGAAAGATTAGCCTCATGGTTGAAGGACATAAGTTTATTCTAAGTGAAGGACTTCCCATTTCAAGCATGTGTGTGCTAATTTGGTTGAATCGCTTGGTCTAAATAGCTAACGAGCTTGTTCATGATAAAATTTACTTACAGTTATCTTAATTTAAATGCTATTAGATCCTTAGAAAGATTAGGCTAATGCTTGAGAGCCATAAAATCGTTATAAGTGAAGGATTTCCCCTTTGAAGCATAAGTGTCCTAATTTAGTTGAATAGCTTCGTCTCCATAGCTAACGAGCTTGTTTATGATCAAATTTACTTATAGTTATCTTCATTTGGATGCTATTAGATCCCGTGAAAGATTAGGCTAATGCTTCAGAGCCATAAAATCATTCTAACTGAAGGACTTTACATTTGAAGCATATGTGTCCTAATTCGGTTGAATCGCTTGGTCTCCATAGCTAATGAGCTTGTTCATGATCAAATTTCCTTATAGTTATCTTCATTTGGATGCTATTAGATCCCGTGAATGATTAGGCTAATGCTTCAGAGCCATAAAATCATTCTAAGTGAAGGACTTCCCCTTTGAAGCATATGTGTCCTAATTTGGTTGAATCGCTTCATCTCCATAGCTAACGAGCTTTGATCATGATGAAATTTACTTATAGTTATCTTCATTTGGATGCTATTAGATCCTTGAGAAAGATTAGGCTAATGCTTGAGAGCCATAAGATCATTCTAACTAAAGGACTACCCCTTTGAAGCATATGTGTCCTAATTTGGTTGAATCGCTTGGTCTCCATAGCTAACAAGCTTGTTCATGGTCCAATTTACTTATAGTTATCTTCATTTGGATGCTGTTCGATCCTGAGAAACATTAGGCTAATGCTTCAGAGCCATAAGGTCATTCTAAGTGAAGGACTTCCCATTTGAAGCATATGTGTTCTAATTTGGCTGATCACTTTGTCTCCATAGCTAACGAGCTTGTTTATGATCAAATTTACTTATAGTTATCTTCATTTGGATGCTATTAGATCCTTAGAAAGATTAGCCTAATGCTTGAGAGCCATAAGTTCATTCTAAGTGAAGGACTTCCCATTTGAAGCATATGTGTGCTAATTTGGTTGAATCGTTTGGTCTAAATAGCTAACGAGCTTGTTCATGATAAAATTTACTTACAGTTATCTTCATTTAAATGCTATTAGATCCTTAGAAAGATTAGGCTAATGCTTGAGAGCCATAAAATCATTATAAGTGAAGGATTTCCCCTTTGAAGCATAAGTGTCCTAATTTGGTTGAATAGCTTCGTCTCCATAGCTAACGAGCTTGTTTATGATCAAATTTACTTATAGTTATCTTCATTTGGATGCTATTAGATCCTGAGAAATACTAGTCTAATGCTTGAGAGCCATAAGTTCATTCTAAGTGAAGGACTTACCATTTCAAGCATATGTGTGCTAATTTGGTTGAATCTCTTGGTCTAAATAGCTAACGAGCTTGTTCAGGATAAAATTTACTTACAGTTATCTTCATTTTGATGATATTAGATCCTTAGAAAGATTAGGCTAATGCTTGAGAGCCATAAAATCATTATAAGTGAAGGATTTCCCCTTTGAAGCATAAGTGTCCTAATTTGGTTGAATAGCTTCGTCTCCATAGCTAATGAGCTTGTTTATGATCAAATTTACTTATAGTTATCTTCATTTGGATGCTATTAGATCCTTAGAAAGATTAGGCTAATGCTTGAGAGCCATAAAATCATTCTTAGTGAAGGACTTCCCATTTGAGGCATATGTGTCTAATTTGGTTGAATAGCTTCGTCTCCATAGCTAACGAGCTTGTTGATGATAAAATTTACTTGCAGTTATCTTCATTTGGATGCTATTAGATCCTTAGAAAGATTAGGCTAATGCTTGAGAGCCATAAAATCATTATAAGTGAAGGATTTCCCATTTTGAAGCATAAGTGTTCTAATTTGGTTGAATAGCTTCGTCTCCATAGCTAACGAGCTTGTTTATGATCAAATTTACTTATAGTTATCTTCATTTGGATGCTATTAGATCCTTAGAAAGATTAGCCTAATGGTTGAAGGACATAAGTTCATTCTAAGTGAAGGACTTCCCATTTCAAGCATGTGTGTACTAATTTGGTTTAATCGATTGGTCTAAATAGCTAACGAGCTTATTCATGATAAAATTTACTGGCAGTTATCTTCATTTAAATGCTATTAGATCCTTAGAAAGATTAGGCTAATGCTTGAGAGCCATAAAATCATTCTAAATGAAGGACTTCCCCTTTCAAGCATCTGTGTCCTAATTTGGTTGAATAGCTTCGTCTCCATAGCTAACGAGCTTGTTTATGATCAAATTTACTTATAGTTATCTTGATTCGGATGTTATTAGATCCTGAGATAGATTAGGCTAATGCGTGAGAGTCATAAAATCATTCTAAGTGAAGGACGTTCCATTTGAAGCATGTGTTTCCTAATTTGGTTGAATCGCTTGGTCTCCATAGCTAATGGGCTTGTTCATGACCGAATTTACTTATAGTTATTTTCATTTCGATGCTATTAGATCCTGAGAAAGATTAGCCTAACGGTTGGAAGCCAGAAGATCATTCTAAGCGAAGTACTTCCCATTTGAAGGATATCCGTGGTAATTTAGTTGAATCGCTTCATCTCCATAGCTAACGAGTTTGATCATGATGAAATTTACTAATATTTATATTCATTTGCAGGCAATTAGATCCTGAGAAAGATTAGGCTAACGCTTCAGAGCCATAAGATCATTCTAAGGGAAGGACTTCCCATTTGAAGCGTATGTGTCCTAATTTGGTTGAATCGCTTGGTCTCCATAGCTAACAAGCCTGTTCATGATCAAATTCACTTATAGTTATCTTCATTTGGATGCTATTAGATCCTGAGAAAGATTAGGCTCATTCTTCAGAGCCATAAGATCATTGAAAGTGAAGGACTTCCCATTTGAAGAATATGTGTTCTAATTTGGCTGATCACTTGGTCTCCATAGCTAACGAGCTTGTTTATGATCAAATTTACTTATAGTTATCTTCATTTGGATGCTATTAGATCCTGAGAAAGATTAGCCTAATGCTTGAGAGCCATAAGTTCATTCTAAGTGAAGGACTTCCCATTTGAAGCATATGTGTGCTAATTTGGTTGAATCGCTTGGTCTAAATAGCTAACGAGCTTGTTCATGATAAAATTTACTTACAGTTATCTTCATTTGGATGCTATTAGATCGTTAGAAAGATTAGGCTAATGCTTGAGAGCCATAAAATCATTATAAGTGAAAGATTTCCCCTTTGAAGCATAAGTGTCCTAATTTAGTTGAATAGCTTCGTCTCCATAGCTAACGAGCTTGTTTATGATCAAATTTACTTATAGTTATCTTCATTTGGATGCTATTAGATCCTGAGAAAGATTAGCCTAATGGTTGTAGGACATAAGTTCATTCTAAGTGAAGGACTTCCCATTTGAAGCATATGTGTGCTAATTTGGTTGAATCGCTTGGTCTAAATAGCTAACGAGCTTGTTCATGATAAAATTTACTTACAGTTATCTTCATTTGGATGCTATTAGATCCTTAGAAAGATTAGGCTAATGCTTGAGAGCCATAAGATCATTCTAAGTGAAGGACTTCCCATTTGAAGCATATGTGTCCTCAATTTGGTTGAATCGCTTGGTCTCCATAGCTAATGAGCTTGTTTAAATGATCAAATTTACTTATAGTTCCCTTCATTTGGATTCTATTAGATCTTGGAGAAGATTAGGCTAATGCTTGAGAGCCATAAGATCATTATAAGTGAAGGACTTCCCATTTGAAGCATATGTGTCCTAATTTGGTGAATCTCTTGGTCTCCATAGCTAACGAGCTTGTTCATGATAAAATTTACTTACAGTTATCTTCATTTAAATGCTATTAGATGCTGAGAAAGATTAGGCTAATGCTTCAGAGCTATAAGATCAATCTAAGTGAAAAACTTCCCATTTGAAGCTTATGTGTGCTCATTTGGTTAAATCGCCAGATCTCAATAGCTTATGGGCATGTAAATGATATATAATACTTATAATTCCCTTGATTTTGTTCCTATTAGATCTTGGGGAAGGTTAGGCTAATGGTTGAGAGCCAGAAGATCATTATAAGCGAAGAACTTCCCATTTGAAGCATATATGTCCTAATTTGGTGAATCGCTTGGTCCATAGCTAACGAGCTTGTTCATGATCAAACTTGCTTATAGTTATCTTCATTTGGATGCTATTAGATCCTGAGAAAGATTAGGATAATGCTTGAGAGCCATAAGATCATTCTAAGTGAAGGACTTCCCATTTGAAGCATATGTGTCCTAATTTGGTTGAATCGCTTGGTCTCCATTGCTAACGAGCTTGTTCATGATCAAATTTACTTATAGTTATCTTCATTTGGATGCTATTAGATCCTAAGAAAGATTAGGCGAATGCTTCAGAGCTATAAGATCTTTCTAAGTGAATGACTTCCTATTTGAGGCATATGTTTCCTCATTTGGTTTGGTAGCTTGATCTCCATAGCTAACGAGCTTGTAAATGATCTAATTTAGTGGTTGTTATCTTCATGTGGATTCTATTAGTTCCTGGGAAAGATTAGGCTAATGCTTCAGAGCTATAAGATCATTCTAAGTGAAAGACTTCCCATTTGATGCTTATGTGTGGTCATTTGGTTAAATCGTTTGATATCCATAGCTTATGGGCATGTAAATCATATAATTCACTTATAGTTCTCTTCATTTGGATGCTATTAGATCTTGGGAAAGGTTAGGCTAATGGTTGAGAGCTAGAAGATCATTGTAGGCGAAGAACTTCCCATTTGAAGCATATGCGTCCTAATTTGTTTGAATAGCTTGATCTCCATAGCTAACGAGCTTGTTCATGATCAAATTTACTTATTGTTATCTTCATTTGGATTCTATTACATCCTGAGAAATATTAGGCTAATGCTTCAAAACTATAAGATCATTCTAAGTGAAGGTGTTCCCACTTGATGCTTATGTGTGCTCATTTGGTTAAATCGCTTGATCTCTTGAGCTTATGGGCATGTAAATCATATAATTTATTTATAGTTATCTTCATTTGATTGCTATTTGATCTAGAGAAAGATTAGGCTAATGCCTCTTAGCCATAAGATCATTCTAAGTAAAGGAATTCCCATTTGAAGCATATGCGTCCTTATTTGTTTGAATCTCTTGATCTCCATAGCTAACGAGCTTGTTCATGAGCAAATTTACTTATAGTTATCTTCATTTGGATGCTATTAGATCCTGAGAAAGATTAGGCTAATGCTTCAAAACTATAAGATCATTCTAAGTGAGGGATTTCCCATTTGACGCTTGTGTGTGCTCATTTGGTTAAATAGCTTGATCTCCATAGCTTATGGCCATGTAAATCATATAATTTACTTTTAGTTATCTTCAATTGCATGCTATTAGATCTTCGGAAAAATTAGGCTAATGGTTTAGAGCCAGAAGATCATTCTAAGCGAATAACTTCCCATTTGAAGCATGTGCGTCCTAATTTGGTTGAATCACTTGGTCTCCATAGCTAACGAGCTTGTTCATGATCAAATTTACTTATGGTTTTCTTCATTTGGATGTTATTAGGTCCTGAGAAAGATTAGTCTAATGTTTGAGAGCCATAAAATCATTCTAAGTGAAGGACATCCCATTTGAAGAATATGTGTCCTATTTTGGTTGAATCGCTTGGTCTCCATTGCTAACGAGCTTGTTCATGATCAAATTTACATATAGTTATCTTCATTTGGATGCTATTAGATCCTAAGAAAGATTAGGCTAATGTTTGAGAGCCATAAAATCATTCTAAGTGAAAGACTTCCCATTTGAAGCATAGGTGTCCTAATTTGGTTGAATCGCTTGGTCTCCATGGCTAATGAGCTTGTTCATTATCAAATTTGCTTATAGTTATTTTCATTTGGATGCTATTTGATTCTGAGAAAGACTAGGCTAATTCTTGATAGCCATAAAATCATTCTAAGTGAAGGACTTCTCCTTTGAAGCATATGTGATCTAATTTGATTGAATTGCTTGGTTTCAATAGCTAACGAGCTTGTTCATGACCAAATTTACTTATAGTTATCTTCATTTGGATGCTATTAGATCCTGAGAAAGATTAGGCTAATGCGTGAGAGCCATAAGATCATTCTAAGTGAAGGACTTTCCATTTGAAGCATATGTTTCCTAATTTGGTTGAATCGCTTGGTCTCCATAGCTAACGGGCTTGTTCATAGCCAAATTTACATATAGTTATCTTCATTTGGATGCTATAGATCCTGAGAAAGATTAGGCTAATGTGTGAGAGCCATAAGATCATTCTAAGTGAAGGACTTCCCATTTGAAGCATATGTGTCCTTATTTTGTTGAATCGCTTGGTCTCCATATCTAACAAGCTTGTTCATGATCAAATTTATTTATAGTTATCTTCTAAGTGAAGGACTTCCCATTTGACGCTTATGTGTGTTCATTTGGTTAAATCGCTTGATCTCCATATTTTATGGGCATGTAAATGATATAATTTACTTAGAAGAGTCCTCTTCAATTGGATGATCTTTCTTCTTGGGAATGAATAGGCTAATGGTTGGGATCCAGAAGTCCATTCTACGAGAAGGACTTCCCATTTGATGCTTATGTGTCCTCATTTGGTTTACTCGCTTGATCTCCATTGCTTATGGGCTTGTAAATCATATAATTTACTTAAAGTTCTGTTCATTGGGATGCTATTATGTTTTGGGAAAGATTAGCCAAATGGTTGGGAGCCAGAAGATCATTCTAAATGAATGACTTCCCATTTGAAGCATATGTGTCCTAATTTGGTTTAATCGTTTGATCTCCATAGCTAATGAGCCTGTAGAAGGTTGAATTTATTTATAATTATCCTCATTTGGATGCTATTATATCTCGGGAAAGATTAGGCCAATGCTTCAGAGCCAGAAGATCATTTTGTGTGAAGGATTTCCCATTTGAGGCTTATGTGTCCTCATTTGGCTAAAATGCCTGATCTACAAAGAAAATAACATTGTAAATGATCTAATTTAGTGGTAGTTATCTTCATTTGGATTCTATCAGTTCCTAGGAATGATTAGGCTAACGCTTGACAGCCATAAGATCATTCTAAGTGAGGGACTTCCCATTTGAGGCATATGTGTCCTCATTTGGTTTAGCTGGTTCATCTCCATAGATAATGGGCTTGTCAATCATCTAATTTACTTATAGTTATCTGCATTTGGATGCTATTGGATCTAGGGAAAGATTAAGCAAACGCTTAGGAGCCATAAGATCATTCTAAGTGATGGACTTCCCATTTGAGGCATATGTGTCCTCATATGGTTTAGTGGCTTGATCTCTATAACTAATGAGCTTGTAAATAATCTAATTCAGCGGTAGTTATCATCACTTGGATTCTGTTAGTTCCTGGGAATGATTAGGCTAATCCTTGAGAGCCATAAGATCATTCTAAGAGAAGGACTTCCCATTTGAAGCTTATGTGTCATAATTTGGTGTAATTCCTTGATCACCACAGCTAATGAGCTTGGAAATGATCTAATTTAGTGGTAGTTATCTTCAATTGGATTCTATTAGTTCCTTGGAATGATTAGGCTAATGTTTGAGAGCCAAAAGATCATTCTAGGTGAAGGACTTCCTATTTGAAGCTTATGTGTCCTAATTTTGTTTAATTCCTTGATCACCATAACTAATGAGCTTGGAAATGATCTAATTTACATAGATAATGAGCTTGTCAGTGATCTAATTTGCAAATAGTTATTTTCATTTGGATGCTATTGGATCTAGGGAAAGATTAAGCTAACGCTTAGGAGCCATAAGATCATTCTAAGTGAGAGACATCCCATTTGAGGCATATGTGTCATCATTTGGTTTAGTCGGTTCATATCCATAGATAATGAGCTTGTCAATGATGTAATTTACAAATAGTTATTTTCATTTGGTTGCTATTGGATCTAGGGAAAGATTAAGCTAACGCTTAGGAGCCATAAGATCATTCTAAGTGAAGGACTTCCCATTTGAGGCTTATGTGTCCTCATTTTGTTTAGTGGCTTCATCTCCATAACTAATGAGCTTGTAAATGATCTAATTCAGTGGTAGTTATCATCACTTGGATTCTATTAGTTCCTGGGAATGATTAGGCTAATGCTTGAGAGCCATAAGATCATTCTAAGTGAATGACTTCCCATTTGAAGCTTATGTGTCGTAATTTGGTTGAATTGCTTGATCACCATAGCTAATGAGCTTGTAAAAGATCTAATTTAGTGGTAGTTATCTTCATTTGGATTCTTTTAGTTCCTGGGAATGATTAGGCTAATGCTTGAGAGCCATAAGATCATTCTAAGTGAAGGACTTCCCATTCGAGGCATATGTGTCCTCATTTGGTTTAATCGCTTGATCACCATAGCTAATGAGCTTGGAAATGATCTAATTTAGTGGTAGTTATCTTCATTTGGATTCAATTAGTTCTTGGGAATGATTAGGCAAATGCTTGAGAGCCATGAGATCATTCTAAGTGAAGGACTTCCCATTTGAGGCATATGTGTCCTCATTTGGTTTAGTGGCTTGATCTCCATAACTATTGAGCTTGTAAATGATCTAGTTCAGTGGTAGTTATCGTCACTTGCTTTCTGTTAGTTCCTAGGAATGATTAGGCTAATGCTTGAGAGCCATGAGATCATTCTAAGTGAACGACTTCCCATTTGAAGCTTTTGTGTGCTAATTTGATTTATTTCCTTGATCCACATAGCTAATGAGCTGGGAAATGATCTAATTCAGTGGTAGTTATCATCACTTGGATTCTATTAGTTCCTGGGAATGATTAGGGTAATGCTTGAGAGCCATAAGATCATTCTAAGTGAAGGACTTCCCATTTGAAGCTTATGTGTCCTAATTTGGTTTAATTCCTTGATCCCCATAGCTAATAACTTGGATATGATCTAATTTAGTGGTAGTTATCATGACTTGGATTCTATTAGTTCCTTGGAATGATTAGGCTAATGCTTGATAGCAAAAAGATCATTCTAAGTTAAGGACTTCCCATTTGAAGCTTATGTGTCCTAATTTGGTTTAATTCCTTGATCACCATGGCTAATGAGCATGGAAATGATCTAATTTAGTGGCACTTATCTTCATTTAGATTCAATTAGTTCCCGGGAATGATTAGGTAAATGCTTGAGAGCCATAAGATCTTTCTAAGTGAAAGACTTCCCATTTGAAGCTTATGTGTCCTAATTTGGTTTAATTCCTTGATCACCATAGCTAATGAGCTTGGAAATGATCTAATTGAGTGGTAGTTATCTTCATTTGGATGTTATTAGTTCCTGGGAATGATTTGGCTAATGCTTGAGGGCTGTAAGACTATTCTAAGTCAAGGACTTCCCATTTGAGGCACATGTGTCCTCATTTGGTTTAATCGCTTGATCTCCATAGCTATTGAGCTTGTGAATGATCTAATTTACTTACAGTTATCTTCATTTGGATTCAATTTGTTCTGGGAATGATTAGGCTAATGCTTGAGAAACATAAGATCATTCTACGTGAAAGACTTCACATTTGAGGCATATGTGTCCTCATTTGGATTCTGTTAGTTCCTAGGAATGATTAGGCTAATGCTTTAGGGCCGTAACATCATTCTACGTGAAGGACTTCCTATTTGAAGCTTATCTGTCCTAATTTGGTTTAATTCCTTGATCACCATTGCTAATGAGCTTGGAAAAGATCTACTTCAGTGGTAGTTATCGTCACTTGGATTATGTTAGTTCCTAGGAATGATTAGGCTAACGCTTGAGAGCCATAAGATCATTCTAAGTGAAGGACTTTCAATTTGAAGCTCATGTGTCCTAAGTTAGTTTAATTCCTCAATCCCCATAGCTAATGAGCTTGGAAATGATCTAATTTAGTGGTACTTATCCTCATTTGGATTCTATTAGTTCCTGGGAATGATTAGGCAAATGCTTGAGAGCCATAAGATCATTCTAAATAAACGACTAATGAGCTTGTAAATGATCTAATTCAGTGGTAGTTATGTTCATTTGGATCCTATTAGTTCCTAGGAATGATTAGGCTAACGCTTGAGAGCCATAAGATCATTCTAAGTGAAGGACTTTCAATTTGAAGCTTACGTGTCCTAATTTCGTTTAATTCCTTGATCCCTATAGCTAATGAGCTTGGAAATGATCTAATTTAGTGGTACTTATCCTCATTTGGATTCTATTAGTTCCTGGGAATGATTAGGCAAATGCTTGAGAGCCATAAGATCATTCTAAAGAAATGACTAATGAACTTGAAAATGATCCAATTTAGTGGTAGTTATCTTCATTTGGATTATATTAGTTCCTAGGAACGATTAGGCTAGTGCTAGAGAGCCACAAGATCATTCTAAGTGAAGGACTTCCCATTTGAGTCACATGTGACCTCATTTGGTTT
>JABKBU010000016.1:0-77754 GCA_014182895.1 Angophora floribunda | reverse complement strand
TTCTTCCCGTAGAATGTTCTTATCGCTTTGACCCACTAATGTAATCCTTCCCATGTATTAGCAGGATGTAAATGCACAGAATTATTGGGAAATTAGATGATTTGAGAACCCAAGAACTCCTAAGATCAAGCATTTAACCCTAAAGGTGCCAATGTTCTTAAAATGGTTAGTTCTTCTCTTAGAATGTTGTTATGGCTTTGACCACTAATGTAATCCTTCCCACGTATTAGTGGATGTAAATGCACAGAATTATTGGGAAATTAGATGATTTGAGAACCCAAGAACTCCTAAGATCAAGCATTTAACCTAAAGGTGCCAATGTTCTTAAAATGGTTAGTTCTTCCCTTAGAATGTTCTTATGCTTTGACCCACTAATGTAATCCTTCCCACATATTAGTGGGATCTAAATGCACGTAATTATTAGGAAATTAGATGATTTGGAACCCAAGAAATCTTAAGATCAAGCATTTAACCCTAAAGGTGCCAATGTTCTTTGAATGGTTAGTTCTTCCCGTAGAATGTTCTTATCGCTTTGACCCACTAATGTAATCCTTCCCACATATTAGCAGGATGTAAATGCACAGAATTATTGGGAAATTAGATGATTTGAGAACCCAAGAACTCCTAAGATCAAGCATTTAACCCTAAAGGTGCCAATGTTCTTAAAATGGTTAGTTCTTCTCTTAGAATGTTGTTATGGCTTTGACGCACTAATGTAATCCTTGCCACGTATTAGTGGGATCTAAAAGCACGTAATTATTAGGATATTAGATGATTTGGTAACCCAAGAAATCCTAAGATCAAGCATTTAACCCTAAAGGTGCCAATGTTCTTTGAATGGTTAGTTCTTCCCGTAGAATGTTCTTATCGCTTTGACCCACAAATGTAATCCTTCCCACATATTAGCAGGATGTAAATGCACAGAATTATTGGGAAATTAGATGATTTGAGAACCCAAGAACTCCTAAGATCAAGCATTTAACCCTAAAGGTGCCAATGTTCTTTGAATGGTTAGTTCTTCCCTTAGAATGTTCTTATGGCTTTGACCCACTAATGTAATCCTTCCCACATATTAGCAGGATGTAAATGCACAGAATTATTGGGAAATTAGATGATTTGAGAACCCAAGAACTCCTAAGATCAAGCATTTAACCCTAAAGGTGCCAATGTTCTTTGAATGGTTAGTTCTTCCCGTAGAATGTTCTTATCGCTTTGACCCACTAATGTAATCCTTCCCACATATTAGCAGGATGTAAATGCACAGAATTATTGGGAAATTAGATGATTTGAGAACCCAAGAACTCCTAAGATCAAGCATTTAACCCTAAAGGTGCCAATGTTCTTTGAATGGTTAGTTCTTCCCATAGAATGTTCTTATCGCTTTGACCCACTAATGCAATCCTTCCCACATATTAGCATGATGTAAGTGCACAGAATTATTGGGAAATTAGATGATTTGAGAACCCAAGAACTCCTAAGATCAAGCATTTAACCCTAAAGGTGCCAATGTTCTTTGAATGGTTAGTTCTTCCCGTAGAATGTTCTTATCGCTTTGACCCACTAATGTAATCCTTCCCACATATTAGCAGGATGTAAATGCACAGAATTATTGGGAAATTAGATGATTTGAGAACCCAAGAACTCCTAAGATCAAGCATTTAACCCTAAAGGTGCCAATGTTCTTAAAATGGTTAGTTCTTCTCTTAGAATGTTGTTATGGCTTTGACGCACTAATGTAATCCTTCCCACATATTAGTGGGATCTAAAAGCACGTAATTATTAGGATATTAGATGATTTGGTAACCCAAGAAATCCTAAGATCAAGCATTTAACCCTAAAGGTGCCAATGTTCTTTGAATGGTTAGTTCTTCCCTTAGAATGTTCTTATCGCTTTGACCCACTAATGTAATCCTTCCCAAAGATTAGTAGGATGTAAATGCACAGAATTATTGGGAAATTAGATGATTTGAGAACCCAAGAACTCCTAAGATCAAGCATTTAACCCTAAAGGTGCCAATGTTCTTTGAATGGTTAGTTCTTCCCGTAGAATGTTCTTATCGCTTTGACCCACTAATGTAATCCTTCCCACATATTAGCAGGATGTAAATGCACAGAATTATTGGGAAATTAGATGATTTGAGAACCCAAGAACTCCTAAGATCAAGCATTTAACCCTAAAGGTGCCAATGTTCTTAAAATGGTTAGTTCTTCTCTTAGAATGTTGTTATGGCTTTGACGCACTAATGTAATCCTTCCCACATATTAGTGGATGTAAATGCACGTAATTATTGGGAAATTAGATGATTTGAGAACCCAAGAACTCCTAAGATCAAGCATTTAACCCTAAAGGTGCCAATGTTCTTTGAATGGTTAGTTCTTCCTGTAGAATGTTCTTATCGCTTTGACCCACTAATGTAATCCTTCCCACATATTAGCAGGATGTAAATGCACAGAATTATTGGGAAATTAGATGATTTGAGAACCCAAGAACTCCTAAGATCAAGCATTTAACCCTAAAGGTGCCAATGTTCTTAAAATGGTTAGTTCTTCCCTTAGAATGTTCTTATGGCTTTGACCCACTAATGTAATCCTTCCCACATATTAGCAGGATGTAAATGCACAGAATTATTGGGAAATTAGATGATTTGAGAACCCAAGAACTCCTAAGATCAAGCATTTAACCCTAAAGGTGCCAATGTTCTTAAATGGTTAGTTCTTCTCTTAGAATGTTGTTATGGCTTTGACCCACTAATGTAATCCTTCCCACGTATTAGTGAGATCTAAAAGCACGTAATTATTAGGATATTAGATGATTTGGTAACCCAAGAAATCCTAAGATCAAGCATTTAACCCTAAAGGTGCCATTGTTCTTTGAATGGTTAGTTCTTCCCGTAGAATGTTCTTATCGCTTTGACCCACAAATGTAATTCTTCCCACATATTAGCAGGATGTAAATGCACAGAATTGTTGGGAAATTAGATGATTTGAGAACCCAAGAACTCCTAAGATCAAGCATTTAACCCTAAAGGTGCCAATGTTCTTAAAATGGTTAGTTCCTCTCTTAGAATGTTGTTATGGCTTTGACGCACTAATGTAATCCTTGCCACGTATTAGTGAGGATCTAAAAGCACGTAATTATTAGGAAATTAGATGATTTGGTAACCCAAGAAATCCTAAGATCAAGCATTTAACCCTAAAGGTGCCAATGTTCTTTGAATGGTTAGTTCTTCCCGTAGAATGTTCTTATCGCTTTGACCCACAAATGTAATCCTTCCCACATATTAGCAGGATGTAAATGCACAGAATTATTGGGAAATTAGATGATTTGAGAACCCAAGAACTCCTAAGATCAAGCATTTAACCCTAAAGGTGCCAATGTTCTTAAAATGGTTAGTTCTTCTCTTAGAATGTTGTTATGGCTTTGACGCACTAATGTAATCCTTGCCATGTATTAGTGGGATCTAAAAGCACGTAATTATTAGGAAATTAGATGATTTGGAACCCAAGAAATCCTAAGATCAAGCATTTAACCCTAAAGGTGCCAATGTTCTTTGAATGGTTAGTTCTTCCCGTAGAATGTTCTTATCGCTTTGACCCACTAATGTAATCCTTCCCACATATTAGCAGGATGTAAATGCACAGAATTATTGGGAAATTAGATGATTTGAGAACCCAAGAACTCCTAAGATCAAGCATTTAACCCTAAAGGTGCCAATGTTCTTTGAATGGTTAGTTCTTCCCGTAGAATGTTCTTATCGCTTTGACCCACAAATGTAATCCTTCCCACATATTAGCAGGATGTAAATGCACAGAATTATTGGGAAATTAGATGATTTGAGAACCCAAGAACTCCTAAGATCAAGCATTTAACCCTAAAGGTGCCAATGTTCTTAAAATGGTTAGTTCTTCTCTTAGAATGTTGTTATGGCTTTGACGCACTAATGTAATCCTTCCCACGTATTAGTGGGATCTAAAAGCACGTAATTATTAGTAATTAGATGATTTGGGAACCCATGAACTCCTAAGATCAAGCATTTAACCCTAAAGGTGCCAATGTTCTTTGAATGGTTAGTTCTTCCCGTAGAATGTTCTTATCGCTTTGACCCACAAATGTAATCCTTCCCACATATTAGCAGGATGTAAATGCACAGAATTATTGGGAAATTAGATGATTTGAGAACCCAAGAACTCCTAAGATCAAGCATTTAACCCTAAAGGTGCCAATGTTCTTAAAATGGTTAGTTCTTCTCTTAGAATGTTGTTATGGCTTTGACGCACTAATGTAATCCTTGCCACATATTAGTGGGATCTAAAAGCACGTAATTATTAGGAAATTAGATGATTTGGGAACCCAAGAAATCCTAAGATCAAGCATTTAACCCTAAAGGTGCCAATGTTCTTTGAATGGTTAGTTCTTCCCGTAGAATGTTCTTATCGCTTTGACCCACTAATGTAATCCTTCCCACATATTAGCAGGATGTAAATGCACAGAATTATTGGGAAATTAGATGATTTGAGAACCCAAGAACTCCTAAGATCAAGCATTTAACCCTAAAGGTGCCAATGTTCTTAAAATGGTTAGTTCTTCTCTTAGAATGTTCTTATGGCTTTGACCCACTAATGTAATCCTTCCCACATATTAGCAGGATGTAAATGCACAGAATTATTGGGAAATTAGATGATTTGAGAACCCAAGAACTCCTAAGATCAAGCATTTAACCCTAAAGGTGCCAATGTTCTTAAAATGGTTAGTTCTTCTCTTAGAATGTTGTTATGGCTTTGACGCACTAATGTAATCCTTCCCACGTATTAGCAGGATGTAAATGCACAGAATTATTGGGAAATTAGATGATTTGAGAACCCAAGAACTCCTAAGATCAAGCATTTAACCCTAAAGGTGCCAATGTTCTTAAAATGGTTAGTTCTTCTCTTAGAATGTTGTTATGGCTTTGACCCACTAATGTAATCCTTCCCACATATTAGTGAGGATCTAAATGCACGTAATTATTAGGAAATTAGATGATTTGGTAACCCAAGAAATCCTAAGATCAAGCATTTAACCCTAAAGGTGCCAATGTTCTTTGAATGGTTAGTTCTTCCCGTAGAATGTTCTTATCGCTTTGACCCACTAATGTAATCCTTCCCACATATTAGCAGGATGTAAATGCACAGAATTATTGGGAAATTAGATGATTTGAGAACCCAAGAACTCCTAAGATCAAGCATTTAACCCTAAAGGTGCCAATGTTCTTAAAATGGTTAGTTCTTCTCTTAGAATGTTGTTATGGCTTTGACGCACTAATGTAATCCTTCCCACATATTAGTGGGATCTAAAAGCACGTAATTATTAGGAAATTAGATGATTTGGTAACCCAAGAAATCCTAAGATCAAGCATTTAACCCTAAAGGTGCCAATGTTCTTTGAATGGTTAGTTCTTCCCGTAGAATGTTCTTATCGCTTTGACCCACTAATGTAATCCTTCCCACATATTAGCAGGATGTAAATGCACAGAATTATTGGGAAATTAGATGATTTGAGAACCCAAGAACTCCTAAGATCAAGCATTTAACCCTAAAGGTGCCAATGTTCTTAAAATGGTTAGTTCTTCTCTTAGAATGTTGTTATGGCTTTGACGCACTAATGTAATCCTTGCCACGTATTAGTGGGATCTAAAAGCACGTAATTATTAGGAAATTAGATGATTTGGGAACCCAAGAAATCCTAAGATCAAGCATTTAACCCTAAAGGTGCCAATGTTCTTTGAATGGTTAGTTCTTCCCGTAGAATGTTCTTATCGCTTTGACCCACTAATGTAATCCTTCCCACATATTAGCAGGATGTAAATGCACAGAATTATTGGGAAATTAGATGATTTGAGAACCCAAGAACTCCTAAGATCAAGCATTTAACCCTAAAGGTGCCAATGTTCTTTGAATGGTTAGTTCTTCCCGTAGAATGTTCTTATCGCTTTGACCCACTAATGCAATCCTTCCCACATATTAGCATGATGTAAATGCACAGAATTATTAGGAAATTAGATGATTTGAGAACCCAAGAACTCCTAAGATCAAGCATTTAACCCTAAAGGTGCCAATGTTCTTAAATGGTTAGTTCTTCTCTTAGAATGTTCTTATGGCTTTGACCCACTAATGTAATCCTTCCCACATATTAGCAGGATGTAAATGCACAGAATTATTGGGAAATTAGATGATTTGAGAACCCAAGAACTCCTAAGATCAAGCATTTAACCCTAAAGGTGCCAATGTTCTTAAAATGGTTAGTTCTTCTCTTAGAATGTTGTTATGGCTTTGACGCACTAATGTAATCCTTGCCACGTATTAGTGAGATCTAAAAGCACGTAATTATTAGGATATTAGATGATTTGGTAACCCAAGAAATCCTAAGATCAAGCATTTAACCCTAAAGGTGCCAATGTTCTTTGAATGGTTAGTTCTTCCCGTAGAATGTTCTTATCGCTTTGACCCACAAATGTAATCCTTCCCACATATTAGCAGGATGTAAATGCACAGAATTATTGGGAAATTAGATGATTTGAGAACCCAAGAACTCCTAAGATCAAGCATTTAACCCTAAAGGTGCCAATGTTCTTAAAATGGTTAGTTCTTCTCTTAGAATGTTGTTATGGCTTTGACGCACTAATGTAATCCTTCCACGTATTAGTGATCTAAAAGCACGTAATTATTAGGAAATTAGATGATTTGGAACCCAAGAAATCCTAAGATCAAGCATTTAACCCTAAAGGTGCCAATGTTCTTTGAATGGTTAGTTCTTCCCGTAGAATGTTCTTATCGCTTTGACCCACTAATGTAATCCTTCCCACATATTAGCAGGATGTAAATGCACAGAATTATTGGGAAATTAGATGATTTGAGAACCCAAGAACTCCTAAGATCAAGCATTTAACCCTAAAGGTGCCAATGTTCTTAAAATGGTTAGTTCTTCTCTTAGAATGTTGTTATGGCTTTGACGCACTAATGTAATCCTTCCCACATATTAGTGGGATCTAAAAGCACGTAATTATTAGGAAATTAGACGATTTGGGAACCCAAGAAATCCTAAGATCAAGCATTTAACCCTAAAGGTGCCAATGTTCTTTGAATGGTTAGTTCTTCCCGTAGAATGTTCTTATCGCTTTGACCCACTAATGTAATCCTTCCCACATATTAGCAGGATGTAAATGCACATAATTATTAGGAAATTTGATGATTTGAGAACCCAAGAACTCCTAAGATCAAGCATTTAACCCTAAAGGTGCCAATGTTCTTAAAATGGTTAGTTCTTCTCTTAGAATGTTGTTATGGCTTTGACGCACTAATGTAATCCTTCCCACATATTAGTGGGATCTAAAAGCACGTAATTATTAGGAAATTAGATGATTTGGGAACCCAAGAAATCCTAAGATCAAGCATTTAACCCTAAAGGTGCCAATGTTCTTTGAATGGTTAGTTCTTCCCGTAGAATGTTCTTATCGCTTTGACCCACTAATGTAATCCTTCCCACATATTAGCAGGATGTAAATGCACAGAATTATTGGGAAATTAGATGATTTGAGAACCCAAGAACTCCTAAGATCAAGCATTTAACCCTAAAGGTGCCAATGTTCTTAAAATGGTTAGTTCTTCTCTTAGAATGTTGTTATGGCTTTGACGCACTAATGTAATCCTTCCCACGTATTAGCAGGATGTAAATGCACAGAATTATTGGGAAATTAGATGATTTGAGAACCCAAGAACTCCTAAGATCAAGCATTTAACCCTAAAGGTGCCAATGTTCTTTGAATGGTTAGTTCTTCTCTTAGAATGTTCTTATGGCTTTGACCCACTAATGTAATCCTTCCCACATATTAGTGGATGTAAATGCACTTAATTATTAGGAAATTAGATAATTTGAGAACCAAAGAACTCCTAAGATCGAGCATTTAACCCTAAATGTGACCAATGTTCTTGGAATAGTTAGTTCTTCCCGTAGAATGTTCTTATCGCTTTGACCCACTAATGTAATCCTTCCCACATATTAGCAGGATGTAAATGCACAGAATTATTGGGAAATTAGATGATTTGAGAACCCAAGAACTCCTAAGATCAAGCATTTAACCCTAAAGGTGCCAATGTTCTTAAAATGGTTAGTTCTTCTCTTAGAATGTTGTTATGGCTTTGACGCACTAATGTAATCCTTCCACGTATTAGTGAGATCTAAAAGCACGTAATTATTAGGAATTAGATGATTTGGTAACCCAAGAAATCCTAAGATCAAGCATTTAACCCTAAAGGTGCCAATGTTCTTTGAATGGTTAGTTCTTCCCGTAGAATGTTCTTATCGCTTTGACCCACTAATGTAATCCTTCCCACATATTAGCAGGATGTAAATGCACAGAATTATTGGGAAATTAGATGATTTGAGAACCCAAGAACTCCTAAGATCAAGCATTTAACCCTAAAGGTGCCAATGTTCTTAAAATGGTTAGTTCTTCTCTTAGAATGTTGTTATGGCTTTGACGCACTAATGTAATCCTTGCCACATATTAGTGGGATCTAAAAGCACGTAATTATTAGGAAATTAGATGATTTGGTAACCCAAGAAATCCTAAGATCAAGCATTTAACCCTAAAGGTGCCAATGTTCTTTGAATGGTTAGTTCTTCCCGTAGAATGTTCTTATCGCTTTGACCCACTAATGTAATCCTTCCCACATATTAGCAGGATGTAAATGCACAGAATTATTGGGAAATTAGATGATTTGAGAACCCAAGAACTCCTAAGATCAAGCATTTAACCCTAAAGGTGCCAATGTTCTTAAAATGGTTAGTTCTTCTCTTAGAATGTTGTTATGGCTTTGACCCACTAATGTAATCCTTCCCACATATTAGTGGGATGTAAATGCACAGAATTATTGGGAAATTAGATGATTTGAGAACCCAAGAACTCCTAAGATCAAGCATTTAACCCTAAAGGTGCCAATGTTCTTTGAATGGTTAGTTCTTCCCGTAGAATGTTCTTATGGCTTTGACCCACTAATGTAATCCTTCCCACATATTAGCAGGATGTAAATGCACAGAATTATTGGGAAATTAGATGATTTGAGAACCCAAGAACTCCTAAGATCAAGCATTTAACCCTAAAGGTGCCAATGTTCTTAAAATGGTTAGTTCTTCTCTTAGAATGTTGTTATGGCTTTGACCACTAATGTAATCCTTCCCACATATTAGCAGGATGTAAATGCACAGAATTATTGGGAAATTAGATGATTTGAGAACCCAAGAACTCCTAAGATCAAGCATTTAACCCTAAAGGTGCCAATGTTCTTTGAATGGTTAGTTCTTCCCGTAGAATGTTCTTATCGCTTTGACCCACTAATGTAATCCTTCCCACATATTAGCAGGATGTAAATGCACAGAATTATTGGGAAATTAGATGATTTGAGAACCCAAGAACTCCTAAGATCAAGCATTTAACCCTAAAGGTGCCAATGTTCTTAAAATGGTTAGTTCTTCTCTTAGAATGTTGTTATGGCTTTGACGCACTAATGTAATCCTTCCCACATATTAGTGGGATCTAAAAGCACGTAATTATTAGGAAATTAGATGATTTGGAACCCAAGAAATCCTAAGATCAAGCATTTAACCCTAAAGGTGCCAATGTTCTTTGAATGGTTAGTTCTTCCCGTAGAATGTTCTTATCGCTTTGACCCACAGAATGTAATCCTTCCCACATATTAGCAGGATGTAAATGCACAGAATTATTGGGAAATTAGATGATTTGAGAACCCAAGAACTCCTAAGATCAAGCATTTAACCCTAAAGGTGCCAATGTTCTTAAAATGGTTAGTTCTTCTCTTAGAATGTTGTTATGGCTTTGACGCACTAATGTAATCCTTCCCACATATTAGTGGGATCTAAATGCACGTCATTATTAGGAAATTAGATGATTTGGGAACCCAAGAAATCCTAAGATCAAGCATTTAACCCTAAAGGTGCCAATGTTCTTTGAATGGTTAGTTCTTCCCGTAGAATGTTCTTATCGCTTTGACCCACTAATGTAATCCTTCCCACATATTAGCAGGATGTAAATGCACAGAATTATTGGGAAATTAGATGATTTGAGAACCCAAGAACTCCTAAGATCAAGTATTTAACCCTAAAGGTGCCAATGTTCTTAAAATGGTTAGTTCTTCTCTTAGAATGTTGTTATGGCTTTGACCACTAATGTAATCCTTCCCACATATTAGTGGGATCTAAATGCACGTCATTATTAGGAAATTAGATGATTTGGGAACCCAAGAAATCCTAAGATCAAGCATTTAACCCTAAAGGTGCCAATGTTCTTTGAATGGTTAGTTCTTCCCGTAGAATGTTCTTATCGCTTTGACCCACTAATGTAATCCTTCCCACATATTAGCAGGATGTAAATGCACAGAATTATTGGGAAATTAGATGATTTGAGAACCCAAGAACTCCTAAGATCAAGCATTTAACCCTAAAGGTGCCAATGTTCTTAAAATGGTTAGTTCTTCTCTTAGAATGTTGTTATGGCTTTGACGCACTAATGTAATCCTTCCCACATATTAGTGGGATCTAAAAAGCACCCTAAAGTAATTATTAGGAAATTAGAATGATTTGGGAACCCAAGAAATCCTAAGATCAAGCATTTAACCCTAAAGGTGCCAATGTTCTTTGAATGGTTAGTTCTTCCCGTAGAATGTTCTTATCGCTTTGACCCACTAATGTAATCCTTCCCACATATTAGCAGGATGTAAATGCACAGAATTATTGGGAAATTAGATGATTTGAGAACCCAAGAACTCCTAAGATCAAGCATTTAACCCTAAAGGTGCCAATGTTCTTAAAATGGTTAGTTCTTCTCTTAGAATGTTGTTATGGCTTTGACGCACTAATGTAATCCTTCCCACATATTAGTGGGATCTAAATGCAAGTCATTATTAGGAAATTAGATGATTTGGGAACCCAAGAAATCCTAAGATCAAGCATTTAACCCTAAAGGTGCCAATGTTCTTTGAATGGTTAGTTCTTCCCGTAGAATGTTCTTATCGCTTTGACCCACTAATGCAATCCTTCCCACATATTAGTAGGATCTAAGTGCACAGAATTATTGGGAAATTAGATGATTTGAGAACCCAAGAACTCCTAAGATCAAGCATTTAACCCTAAAGGTGCCAATGTTCTTTGAATGGTTAGTTCTTCCCGTAGAATGTTCTTATCGCTTTGACCCACTAAGGTAATCCTTCCCACATATTAGCAGGATGTAAATGCACAGAATTATTGGGAAATTAGATGATTTGAGAACCCAAGAACTCCTAAGATCAAGCATTTAACCCTAAAGGTGCCAATGTTCTTTGAATGGTTAGTTCTTCCCGTAGAATGTTCTTATCGCTTTGACCCACTAAGGTAATCCTTCCCACATATTAGCAGGATGTAAATGCACAGAATTATTGGGAAATTAGATGATTTGAGAACCCAAGAACTCCTAAGATCAAGCATTTAACCCTAAAGGTGCCAATGTTCTTTGAATGGTTAGTTCTTCCCATAGAATGTTCTTATCGCTGTGACCCACTAAGGTAATCCTTCCCACATATTAGCAGGATGTAAATGCACAGAATTATTGGGAAATTAGATGATTTGAGAACCCAAGAACTCCTAAGATCAAGCATTTAACCCTAAAGGTGCCAATGTTCTTAAAATGGTTAGTTCTTCTCTTAGAATGTTGTTATGGCTTTGACGCACTAATGTAATCCTTCCCACATATTAGTGGGATCTAAAAGCACGTAATTATTAGGAAATTAGATGATTTGGGAACCCAAGAAATCCTAAGATCAAGCATTTAACCCTAAAGGTGCCAATGTTCTTTGAATGGTTAGTTCTTCCCGTAGAATGTTCTTATCGCTTTGACCCACTAATGCAATCCTTCCCACATATTAGTAGGATCTAAGTGCACAGAATTATTGGGAAATTAGATGATTTGAGAACCCAAGAACTCCTAAGATCAAGCATTTAACCCTAAAGGTGCCAATGTTCTTTGAATGGTTAGTTCTTCCCGTAGAATGTTCTTATCGCTTTGACCCACTAATGCAATCCTTCCCACATATTAGCAGGATGTAAATGCACAGAATTATTGGGAAATTAGATGATTTGAGAACCCAAGAACTCCTAAGATCAAGCATTTAACCCTAAAGGTGCCAATGTTCTTTGAATGGTTAGTTCTTCCCGTAGAATGTTCTTATCGCTTTGACCCACTAAGGTAATCCTTCCCACATATTAGCAGGATGTAAATGCACAGAATTATTGGGAAATTAGATGATTTGAGAACCCAAGAACTCCTAAGATCAAGCATTTAACCCTAAAGGTGCCAATGTTCTTTGAATGGTTAGTTCTTCCCGTAGAATGTTCTTATCGCTTTGACCCACTAATGCAATCCTTCCCACATATTAGCATGATGTAAGTGCACAGAATTATTGGGAAATTAGATGATTTGAGAACCCAAGAACTCCTAAGATCAAGCATTTAACCCTAAAGGTGCCAATGTTCTTTGAATGGTTAGTTCTTCCCGTAGAATGTTCTTATCGATGTGACCCACTAAGGTAATCCTTCCCACATATTAGCAGGATGTAAATGCACAGAATTATTGGGAAATTAGATGATTTGAGAACCCAAGAACTCCTAAGATCAAGCATTTAACCCTAAAGGTGCCAATGTTCTTTGAATGGTTAGTTCTTCCCGTAGAATGTTCTTATCGCTTTGACCCACTAATGCAATCCTTCCCACATATTAGCATGATGTAAGTGCACAGAATTATTGGGAAATTAGATGATTTGAGAACCCAAGAACTCCTAAGATCAAGCATTTAACCCTAAAGGTGCCAATGTTCTTTGAATGGTTAGTTCTTCCCGTAGAATGTTCTTATCGCTTTGACCCACTAATGCAATCCTTCCCACATATTAGCAGGATGTAAATGCACAGAATTATTGGGAAATTAGATGATTTGAGAACCCAAGAACTCCTAAGATCAAGCATTTAACCCTAAAGGTGCCAATGTTCTTTGAATGGTTAGTTCTTCCCGTAGAATGTTCTTATCGCTTTGACCCACTAAGGTAATCCTTCCCACATATTAGCAGGATGTAAATGCACAGAATTATTGGGAAATTAGATGATTTGAGAACCCAAGAACTCCTAAGATCAAGCATTTAACCCTAAAGGTGCCAATGTTCTTTGAATGGTTAGTTCTTCCCGTAGAATGTTCTTATCGCTTTGACCCACTAATGCAATCCTTCCCACATATTAGGAGGATCTAAGTGCACAGAATTATTGGGAAATTAGATGATTTGAGAACCCAAGAACTCCTAAGATCAAGCATTTAACCCTAAAGGTGCCAATGTTCTTTGAATGGTTAGTTCTTCCCGTAGAATGTTCTTATGGCGTGACCCACTAATGTAATCCTTCCCACATATTAGCAGGATGTAAATGCACAGAATTATTGGGAAATTAGATGATTTGAGAACCCAAGAACTCCTAAGATCAAGCATTTAACCCTAAAGGTGCCAATGTTCTTTGAATGGTTAGTTCTTCCTGTAGAATGTTCTTATCGCTTTGACCCACTAATGCAATCCTTCCCACAAATTAGTAGGATCTAAGTGCACAGAATTATTGGGAAATTAGATGATTTGAGAACCCAAGAACTCCTAAGATCAAGCATTTAACCCTAAAGGTGCCAATGTTCTTTGAATGGTTAGTTCTTCCCATAGAATGTTCTTATCGCTGTGACCCACTAAGGTAATCCTTCCCACATATTAGCAGGATGTAAATGCACAGAATTATTGGGAAATTAGATGATTTGAGAACCCAAGAACTCCTAAGATCAAGCATTTAACCCTAAAGGTGCCAATGTTCTTTGAATGGTTAGTTCTTCCCATAGAATGTTCTTATCGCTGTGACCCACTAAGGTAATCCTTCCCACATATTAGCAGGATGTAAATGCACAGAATTATTGGGAAATTAGATGATTTGAGAACCCAAGAACTCCTAAGATCAAGCATTTAACCCTAAAGGTGCCAATGTTCTTTGAATGGTTAGTTCTTCCCATAGAATGTTCTTATCGCTGTGACCCACTAAGGTAATCCTTCCCACATATTAGCAGGATGTAAATGCACAGAATTATTGGGAAATTAGATGATTTGAGAACCCAAGAACTCCTAAGATCAAGCATTTAACCCTAAAGGTGCCAATGTTCTTAAAATGGTTAGTTCTTCTCTTAGAATGTTGTTATGGCTTTGACGCACTAATGTAATCCTTCCCACATATTAGTGGGATCTAAAAGCACGTAATTATTAGGAAATTAGACGATTTGGGAACCCAAGAAATCCTAAGATCAAGCATTTAACCCTAAAGGTGCCAATGTTCTTTGAATGGTTAGTTCTTCCCGTAGAATGTTCTTATCGCTGTGACCCACTAATGTAATCCTTCCCACATATTAGCAGGATGTAAATGCACAGAATTATTGGGAAATTAGATGATTTGAGAACCCAAGAACTCCTAAGATCAAGCATTTAACCCTAAAGGTGCCAATGTTCTTAAAATGGTTAGTTCTTCTCTTTAGAATGTTGTTATGGCTTTGACGCACTAATGTAATCCTTCCCACATATTAGTGGGATCTAAAAGCACGTAATTATTAGGAAATTAGACGATTTGGGAACCCAAGAAATCCTAAGATCAAGCATTTAACCCTAAAGGTGCCAATGTTCTTTGAATGGTTAGTTCTTCCCGTAGAATGTTCTTATCGCTTTGACCCACTAATGCAATCCTTCCCACATATTAGTAGGATCTAAGTGCACAGAATTATTGGGAAATTAGATGATTTGAGAACCCAAGAACTCCTAAGATCAAGCATTTAACCCTAAAGGTGCCAATGTTCTTTGAATGGTTAGTTCTTCCCGTAGAATGTTCTTATCGCTTTGACCCACTAAGGTAATCCTTCCCACATATTAGCAGGATGTAAATGCACAGAATTATTGGGAAATTAGATGATTTGAGAACCCAAGAACTCCTAAGATCAAGCATTTAACCCTAAAGGTGCCAATGTTCTTTGAATGGTTAGTTCTTCCCGTAGAATGTTCTTATCGCTTTGACCCACTAATGCAATCCTTCCCACATATTAGTAGGATCTAAGTGCACAGAATTATTGGGAAATTAGATGATTTGAGAACCCAAGAACTCCTAAGATCAAGCATTTAACCCTAAAGGTGCCAATGTTCTTTGAATGGTTAGTTCTTCCCGTAGAATGTTCTTATCGCTTTGTGACCCACTAAGGTAATCCTTCCCACATATTAGCAGGATGTAAATGCACAGAATTATTGGGAAATTAGATGATTTGAGAACCCAAGAACTCCTAAGATCAAGCATTTAACCCTAAAGGTGCCAATGTTCTTTGAATGGTTAGTTCTTCCCGTAGAATGTTCTTATCGCTTTGACCCACTAAGGTAATCCTTCCCACATATTAGCAGGATGTAAATGCACAGAATTATTGGGAAATTAGATGATTTGAGAACCCAAGAACTCCTAAGATCAAGCATTTAACCCTAAAGGTGCCAATGTTCTTTGAATGGTTAGTTCTTCCCATAGAATGTTCTTATCGCTGTGACCCACTAATGTAATCCTTCCCACATATTAGCAGGATGTAAATGCACAGAATTATTGGGAAATTAGATGATTTGAGAACCCAAGAACTCCTAAGATCAAGCATTTAACCCTAAAGGTGCCAATGTTCTTAAAATGGTTAGTTCTTCACGTAGAATGTTCTTATCGCTTTGACCCACTAATGCAATCCTTCCCACATATTAGTGGGATCTAAAAGCACGTAATTATTAGGAAATTAGACGATTTGGGAACCCAAGAAATCCTAAGATCAAGCATTTAACCCTAAAGGTGCCAATGTTCTTTGAATGGTTAGTTCTTCCCGTAGAATGTTCTTATCGCTTTGACCCACTAATGCAATCCTTCCCACATATTAGTAGGATCTAAGTGCACAGAATTATTGGGAAATTAGATGATTTGAGAACCCAAGAACTCCTAAGATCAAGCATTTAACCCTAAAGGTGCCAATGTTCTTTGAATGGTTAGTTCTTCCCGTAGAATGTTCTTATCGCTTTGACCCACTAATGTAATCCTTCCCACATATTAGCAGGATGTAAATGCACAGAATTATTGGGAAATTAGGGAAATTAGATGATTTGAGAACCCAAGAACTCCTAAGATCAAGCATTTAACCCTAAAGGTGCCAATGTTCTTTGAATGGTTAGTTCTTCCCGTAGAATGTTCTTATCGGCTTTGACCCACTAATGTAATCCTTCCCACATATTAGCAGGATGTAAATGCACAGAATTATTGGGAAATTAGATGATTTGAGAACCCAAGAACTCCTAAGATCAAGCATTTAACCCTAAAGGTGCCAATGTTCTTTGAATGGTTAGTTCTTCCCGTAGAATGTTCTTATCGCTTTGACCCACTAATGCAATCCTTCCCACATATTAGCAGGATGTAAATGCACAGAATTATTGGGAAATTAGATGATTTGAGAACCCAAGAACTCCTAAGATCAAGCATTTAACCCTAAAGGTGCCAATGTTCTTTGAATGGTTAGTTCTTCCCGTAGAATGTTCTTATCGCTTTGACCCACTAAGGTAATCCTTCCCACATATTAGCAGGATGTAAATGCACAGAATTATTGGGAAATTAGATGATTTGAGAACCCAAGAACTCCTAAGATCAAGCATTTAACCCTAAAGGTGCCAATGTTCTTTGAATGGTTAGTTCTTCCCGTAGAATGTTCTTATCGCTTTGACCCACTAATGCAATCCTTCCCACATATTAGCATGATGTAAGTGCACAGAATTATTGGGAAATTAGATGATTTGAGAACCCAAGAACTCCTAAGATCAAGCATTTAACCCTAAAGGTGCCAATGTTCTTTGAATGGTTAGTTCTTCCCGTAGAATGTTCTTATCGCTTTGACCCACTAATGTAATCCTTCCCACATATTAGCAGGATGTAAATGCACAGAATTATTGGGAAATTAGATGATTTGAGAACCCAAGAACTCCTAAGATCAAGCATTTAACCCTAAAGGTGCCAATGTTCTTTGAATGGTTAGTTCTTCCCGTAGAATGTTCTTATCGCTTTGACCCACTAAGGTAATCCTTCCCACATATTAGCAGGATGTAAATGCACAGAATTATTGGGAAATTAGATGATTTGAGAACCCAAGAACTCCTAAGATCAAGCATTTAACCCTAAAGGTGCCAATGTTCTTTGAATGGTTAGTTCTTCCCGTAGAATGTTCTTATCGCTTTGACCCACTAATGCAATCCTTCCCACATATTAGCATGATGTAAGTGCACAGAATTATTGGGAAATTAGATGATTTGAGAACCCAAGAACTCCTAAGATCAAGCATTTAACCCTAAAGGTGCCAATGTTCTTTGAATGGTTAGTTCTTCCCGTAGAATGTTCTTATCGCTGTGACCCACTAAGGTAATCCTTCCCACATATTAGCAGGATGTAAATGCACAGAATTATTGGGAAATTAGATGATTTGAGAACCCAAGAACTCCTAAGATCAAGCATTTAACCCTAAAGGTGCCAATGTTCTTTGAATGGTTAGTTCTTCCCTAGAATGTTCTTATCGCTTTGACCCACTAATGTAATCCTTCCCACATATTAGCAGGATGTAAATGCACAGAATTATTGGGAAATTAGATGATTTGAGAACCCAAGAACTCCTAAGATCAAGCATTTAACCCTAAAGGTGCCAATGTTCTTTGAATGGTTAGTTCTTCCCGTAGAATGTTCTTATCGCTTTGACCCACTAATGCAATCCTTCCCACATATTAGCAGGATGTAAATGCACAGAATTATTGGGAAATTAGATGATTTGAGAACCCAAGAACTCCTAAGATCAAGCATTTAACCCTAAAGGTGCCAATGTTCTTTGAATGGTTAGTTCTTCCCGTAGAATGTTCTTATCGCTTTGACCCACTAATGTAATCCTTCCCACATATTAGCAGGATGTAAATGCACAGAATTATTGGGAAATTAGATGATTTGAGAACCCAAGAACTCCTAAGATCAAGCATTTAACCCTAAAGGTGCCAATGTTCTTTGAATGGTTAGTTCTTCCCGTAGAATGTTCTTATCGCTTTGACCCACTAATGCAATCCTTCCCACATATTAGTAGGATCTAAGTGCACAGAATTATTGGGAAATTAGATGATTTGAGAACCCAGAACTCCTAAGATCAAGCATTTAACCCTAAAGGTGCCAATGTTCTTTGAATGGTTAGTTCTTCCCGTAGAATGTTCTTATCGCTTTGACCCACTAAGGTAATCCTTCCCACATATTAGCAGGATGTAAATGCACAGAATTATTGGGAAATTAGATGATTTGAGAACCCAAGAACTCCTAAGATCAAGCATTTAACCCTAAAGGTGCCAATGTTCTTTGAATGGTTAGTTCTTCCCTTAGAATGTTCTTATCGCTTTGACCCACTAATGCAATCCTTCCCACATATTAGTAGGATCTAAGTGCACAGAATTATTGGGAAATTAGATGATTTGAGAACCCAAGAACTCCTAAGATCAAGCATTTAACCCTAAAGGTGCCAATGTTCTTTGAATGGTTAGTTCTTCCCGTAGAATGTTCTTATCGCTTTGACCCACTAATGTAATCCTTCCCACATATTAGCAGGATGTAAATGCACAGAATTATTGGGAAATTAGATGATTTGAGAACCCAAGAACTCCTAAGATCAAGCATTTAACCCTAAAGGTGCCAATGTTCTTAAAATGGTTAGTTCTTCTCTTAGAATGTTGTTATGGCTTTGACGCACTAATGTAATCCTTCCACGTATTAGTGGGATCTAAATGCACGTCATTATTAGGAAATTAGATGATTTGGGAACCCAAGAAATCCTAAGATCAAGCATTTAACCCTAAAGGTGCCAATGTTCTTTGAATGGTTAGTTCTTCCCGTAGAATGTTCTTATCGCTTTGACCCACTAATGTAATCCTTCCCACATATTAGCAGGATGTAAGTGCACAGAATTATTGGGAAATTAGATGATTTGAGAACCCAAGAACTCCTAAGATCAAGCATTTAACCCTAAAGGTGCCAATGTTCTTAAAATGGTTAGTTCTTCGCTTAGAATGTTGTTATGGCTTTGACCCACTAATGTAATCCTTCCCACATATTAGTGGGATCTAAATGCACGTCATTATTAGGGAAATTAGATGATTTGAGAACCCAAGAACTCCTAAGATCAAGCATTTAACCCTAAAGGTGCCAATGTTCTTTGAATGGTTAGTTCTTCCCGTAGAATGTTCTTATCGCTTTGACCCACTAAGGTAATCCTTCCCACATATTAGCAGGATGTAAATGCACAGAATTATTGGGAAATTAGATGATTTGAGAACCCAAGAACTCCTAAGATCAAGCATTTAACCCTAAAGGTGCCAATGTTCTTAAAATGGTTAGTTCTTCTCTTAGAATGTTGTTATGGCTTTGACGCACTAATGTAATCCTTCCCACATATTAGTGGGATCTAAAAGCACGTAATTATTAGGAAATTAGACGATTTGGGAACCCAAGAAATCCTAAGATCAAGCATTTAACCCTAAAGGTGCCAATGTTCTTAAAATGGTTAGTTCTTCTCTTAGAATGTTGTTATGGCTTTGACGCACTAATGTAATCCTTCCCACATATTAGTGGGATCTAAATGCACGTCATTATTAGGAAATTAGATGATTTGGGAACCCAAGAAATCCTAAGATCAAGCATTTAACCCTAAAGGTGCCAATGTTCTTTGAATGGTTAGTTCTTCCCGTAGAATGTTCTTATCGCTTTGACCCACTAATGCAATCCTTCCCACATATTAGTAGGATCTAAGTGCACAGAATTATTGGGAAATTAGATGATTTGAGAACCCAAGAACTCCTAAGATCAAGCATTTAACCCTAAAGGTGCCAATGTTCTTTGAATGGTTAGTTCTTCCCGTAGAATGTTCTTATCGCTTTGACCCACTAATGTAATCCTTCCCACATATTAGCAGGATGTAAATGCACAGAATTATTGGGAAATTAGATGATTTGAGAACCCAAGAACTCCTAAGATCAAGCATTTAACCCTAAAGGTGCCAATGTTCTTTGAATGGTTAGTTCTTCCCGTAGAATGTTCTTATCGCTGTGACCCACTAAGGTAATCCTTCCCACATATTAGCAGGGATGTAAATGCACAGAATTATTGGGAAATTAGATGATTTGAGAACCCAAGAACTCCTAAGATCAAGCATTTAACCCTAAAGGTGCCAATGTTCTTTGAATGGTTAGTTCTTCCCATAGAATGTTCTTATCGCTGTGACCCACTAAGGTAATCCTTCCCACATATTAGCAGGATGTAAATGCACAGAATTATTGGGAAATTAGATGATTTGAGAACCCAAGAACTCCTAAGATCAAGCATTTAACCCTAAAGGTGCCAATGTTCTTAAAATGGTTAGTTCTTCTCTTAGAATGTTGTTATGGCTTTGACGCACTAATGTAATCCTTCCCACATATTAGTGGGATCTAAAAGCACGTAATTATTAGGAAATTAGACGATTTGGGAACCCAAGAAATCCTAAGATCAAGCATTTAACCCTAAAGGTGCCAATGTTCTTTGAATGGTTAGTTCTTCCCGTAGAATGTTCTTATCGCTTTGACCCACTAATGCAATCCTTCCCACATATTAGTAGGATCTAAGTGCACAGAATTATTGGGAAATTAGATGATTTGAGAACCCAAGAACTCCTAAGATCAAGCATTTAACCCTAAAGGTGCCAATGTTCTTTGAATGGTTAGTTCTTCCCGTAGAATGTTCTTATCGCTTTGACCCACTAATGCAATCCTTCCCACATATTAGCAGGATGTAAATGCACAGAATTATTGGGAAATTAGATGATTTGAGAACCCAAGAACTCCTAAGATCAAGCATTTAACCCTAAAGGTGCCAATGTTCTTTGAATGGTTAGTTCTTCCCGTAGAATGTTCTTATCGCTTTGACCCACTAAGGTAATCCTTCCCACATATTAGCAGGATGTAAATGCACAGAATTATTGGGAAATTAGATGATTTGAGAACCCAAGAACTCCTAAGATCAAGCATTTAACCCTAAAGGTGCCAATGTTCTTTGAATGGTTAGTTCTTCCCGTAGAATGTTCTTATCGCTTTGACCCACTAATGCAATCCTTCCCACATATTAGCATGATGTAAGTGCACAGAATTATTGGGAAATTAGATGATTTGAGAACCCAAGAACTCCTAAGATCAAGCATTTAACCCTAAAGGTGCCAATGTTCTTTGAATGGTTAGTTCTTCCCGTAGAATGTTCTTATCGCTTTGACCCACTAATGCAATCCTTCCCACATATTAGCAGGATGTAAATGCACAGAATTATTGGGAAATTAGATGATTTGAGAACCCAAGAACTCCTAAGATCAAGCATTTAACCCTAAAGGTGCCAATGTTCTTTGAATGGTTAGTTCTTCCCGTAGAATGTTCTTATCGCTTTGACCCACTAAGGTAATCCTTCCCACATATTAGCAGGATGTAAATGCACAGAATTATTGGGAAATTAGATGATTTGAGAACCCAAGAACTCCTAAGATCAAGCATTTAACCCTAAAGGTGCCAATGTTCTTTGAATGGTTAGTTCTTCCCGTAGAATGTTCTTATCGCTTTGACCCACTAATGCAATCCTTCCCACATATTAGGAGGATCTAAGTGCACAGAATTATTGGGAAATTAGATGATTTGAGAACCCAAGAACTCCTAAGATCAAGCATTTAACCCTAAAGGTGCCAATGTTCTTTGAATGGTTAGTTCTTCCCGTAGAATGTTCTTATCGCTTTGACCCACTAAGGTAATCCTTCCCACATATTAGCAGGATGTAAATGCACAGAATTATTGGGAAATTAGATGATTTGAGAACCCAAGAACTCCTAAGATCAAGCATTTAACCCTAAAGGTGCCAATGTTCTTTGAATGGTTAGTTCTTCCCGTAGAATGTTCTTATCGCTTTGACCCACTAATGCAATCCTTCCCACATATTAGTAGGATCTAAGTGCACAGAATTATTGGGAAATTAGATGATTTGAGAACCCAAGAACTCCTAAGATCAAGCATTTAACCCTAAAGGTGCCAATGTTCTTTGAATGGTTAGTTCTTCCCGTAGAATGTTCTTATCGCTTTGACCCACTAAGGTAATCCTTCCCACATATTAGCAGGATGTAAATGCACAGAATTATTGGGAAATTAGATGATTTGAGAACCCAAGAACTCCTAAGATCAAGCATTTAACCCTAAAGGTGCCAATGTTCTTTGAATGGTTAGTTCTTCCCGTAGAATGTTCTTATCGCTTTGACCCACTAATGTAATCCTTCCCACATATTAGCAGGATGTAAATGCACAGAATTATTGGGAAATTAGATGATTTGAGAACCCAAGAACTCCTAAGATCAAGCATTTAACCCTAAAGGTGCCAATGTTCTTTGAATGGTTAGTTCTTCCCGTAGAATGTTCTTATCGCTTTGACCCACTAATGCAATCCTTCCCACATATTAGCAGGATGTAAGTGCACAGAATTATTGGGAAATTAGATGATTTGAGAACCCAAGAACTCCTAAGATCAAGCATTTAACCCTAAAGGTGCCAATGTTCTTTGAATGGTTAGTTCTTCCCGTAGAATGTTCTTATCGCTTTGACCCACTAAGGTAATCCTTCCCACATATTAGCAGGATGTAAATGCACAGAATTATTGGGAAATTAGATGATTTGAGAACCCAAGAACTCCTAAGATCAAGCATTTAACCCTAAAGGTGCCAATGTTCTTTGAATGGTTAGTTCTTCCCGTAGAATGTTCTTATCGCTTTGACCCACTAAGGTAATCCTTCCCACATATTAGCAGGATGTAAATGCACAGAATTATTGGGAAATTAGATGATTTGAGAACCCAAGAACTCCTAAGATCAAGCATTTAACCCTAAAGGTGCCAATGTTCTTTGAATGGTTAGTTCTTCCCGTAGAATGTTCTTATCGCTTTGACCCACTAATGCAATCCTTCCCACATATTAGCAGGATCTAAGTGCACAGAATTATTGGGAAATTAGATGATTTGAGAACCCAAGAACTCCTAAGATCAAGCATTTAACCCTAAAGGTGCCAATGTTCTTTGAATGGTTAGTTCTTCCCGTAGAATGTTCTTATCGCTTTGACCCACTAATGTAATCCTTCCCACATATTAGCAGGATGTAAATGCACAGAATTATTGGGAAATTAGATGATTTGAGAACCCAAGAACTCCTAAGATCAAGCATTTAACCCTAAAGGTGCCAATGTTCTTTGAATGGTTAGTTCTTCCCGTAGAATGTTCTTATCGCTTTGACCCACTAAGGTAATCCTTCCCACATATTAGCAGGATGTAAATGCACAGAATTATTGGGAAATTAGATGATTTGAGAACCCAAGAACTCCTAAGATCAAGCATTTAACCCTAAAGGTGCCAATGTTCTTTGAATGGTTAGTTCTTCCCGTAGAATGTTCTTATCGCTTTGACCCACTAATGCAATCCTTCCCACATATTAGTAGGATCTAAGTGCACAGAATTATTGGGAAATTAGATGATTTGAGAACCCAAGAACTCCTAAGATCAAGCATTTAACCCTAAAGGTGCCAATGTTCTTTGAATGGTTAGTTCTTCCCGTAGAATGTTCTTATCGCTGTGACCCACTAAGGCAATCCTTCCCACATATTAGCAGGATGTAAATGCACAGAATTATTGGGAAATTAGATGATTTGAGAACCCAAGAACTCCTAAGATCAAGCATTTAACCCTAAAGGTGCCAATGTTCTTTGAATGGTTAGTTCTTCCCGTAGAATGTTCTTATCGCTTTGACCCACTAAGGTAATCCTTCCCACATATTAGCAGGATGTAAATGCACAGAATTATTGGGAAATTAGATGATTTGAGAACCCAAGAACTCCTAAGATCAAGCATTTAACCCTAAAGGTGCCAATGTTCTTTGAATGGTTAGTTCTTCCCGTAGAATGTTCTTATCGCTTTGACCCACTAATGCAATCCTTCCCACATATTAGGAGGATCTAAGTGCACAGAATTATTGGGAAATTAGATGATTTGAGAACCCGAGAACTCCTAAGATCAAGCATTTAACCCTAAAGGTGCCAATGTTCTTTGAATGGTTAGTTCTTCCCGTAGAATGTTCTTATCGCTGTGACCCACTAAGGTAATCCTTCCCACATATTAGCAGGATGTAAATGCACAGAATTATTGGGAAATTAGATGATTTGAGAACCCAAGAACTCCTAAGATCAAGCATTTAACCCTAAAGGTGCCAATGTTCTTTGAATGGTTAGTTCTTCCCGTAGAATGTTCTTATCGCTTTGACCCACTAATGCAATCCTTCCCACATATTAGTAGGATCTAAGTGCACAGAATTATTGGGAAATTAGATGATTTGAGAACCCAAGAACTCCTAAGATCAAGCATTTAACCCTAAAGGTGCCAATGTTCTTTGAATGGTTAGTTCTTCCCGTAGAATGTTCTTATCGCTGTGACCCACTAAGGTAATCCTTCCCACATATTAGCAGGATGTAAATGCACAGAATTATTGGGAAATTAGATGATTTGAGAACCCAAGAACTCCTAAGATCAAGCATTTAACCCTAAAGGTGCCAATGTTCTTTGAATGGTTAGTTCTTCCCGTAGAATGTTCTTATCGCTTTGACCCACTAATGTAATCCTTCCCACATATTAGGAGGATGTAAATGCACAGAATTATTGGGAAATTAGATGATTTGAGAACCCAAGAACTCCTAAGATCAAGCATTTAACCCTAAAGGTGCCAATGTTCTTTGAATGGTTAGTTCTTCCCGTAGAATGTTCTTATCGCTTTGACCCACTAAGGTAATCCTTCCCACATATTAGCAGGATGTAAATGCACAGAATTATTGGGAAATTAGATGATTTGAGAACCCAAGAACTCCTAAGATCAAGCATTTAACCCTAAAGGTGCCAATGTTCTTTGAATGGTTAGTTCTTCCCGTAGAATGTTCTTATCGCTTTGACCCACTAATGCAATCCTTCCCACATATTAGTAGGATCTAAGTGCACAGAATTATTGGGAAATTAGATGATTTGAGAACCCAAGAACTCCTAAGATCAAGCATTTAACCCTAAAGGTGCCAATGTTCTTTGAATGGTTAGTTCTTCCCATAGAATGTTCTTATCGCTTGACCCACTAAGGTAATCCTTCCCACATATTAGCAGGATGTAAATGCACAGAATTATTGGGAAATTAGATGATTTGAGAACCCAAGAACTCCTAACATCAAGCATTTAACCCTAAAGGTGGCAATGTTCTTTGAATGGTTAGTTCTTCCCATAGAATGTTGTTATGGCTTTGACGCACTAATGTAATCCTTCCCACATATTAGCAGGATGTAAGTGCACAGAATTATTGGGAAATTAGATGATTTGAGAACCCAAGAACTCCTAAGATCAAGCATTTAACCCTAAAGGTGCCAATGTTCTTTGAATGGTTAGTTCTTCCCATAGAATGTTCTTATCGCTTTGACCCACTAATGTAATCCTTCCCACATATTAGCAGGATGTAAATGCACAGAATTATTGGGAAATTAGATGATTTGAGAACCCAAGAACTCCTAAGATCAAGCATTTAACCCTAAAGGTGCCAATGTTCTTAAAATGGTTAGTTCTTCTCTTAGAATGTTGTTATGGCTTTGACGCACTAATGTAATCCTTCCCACATATTAGTGGGATCTAAAAGCACGTAATTATTAGGAAATTAGACGATTTGGGAACCCAAGAAATCCTAAGATCAAGCATTTAACCCTAAAGGTGCCAATGTTCTTTGAATGGTTAGTTCTTCCCGTAGAATGTTCTTATCGCTGTGACCCACTAAGGTAATCCTTCCCACATATTAGCAGGATGTAAATGCACAGAATTATTGGGAAATTAGATGATTTGAGAACCCAAGAACTCCTAAGATCAAGCATTTAACCCTAAAGGTGCCAATGTTCTTAAAATGGTTAGTTCTTCTCTTAGAATGTTCTTATGGCTTTGACCCACTAATGTAATCCTTCCCACATATTAGTGGGATCTAAAAGCACAGAATTATTGGGAAATTAGATGATTTGAGAACCCAAGAACTCCTAAGATCAAGCATTTAACCCTAAAGGTGCCAATGTTCTTTGAATGGTTAGTTCTTCCCGTAGAATGTTCTTATCGCTTTGACCCACTAATGCAATCCTTCCCACATATTAGTAGGATCTAAGTGCACAGAATTATTGGGAAATTAGATGATTTGAGAACCCAAGAACTCCTAAGATCAAGCATTTAACCCTAAAGGTGCCAATGTTCTTTGAATGGTTAGTTCTTCCCGTAGAATGTTCTTATCGCTTTGACCCACTAATGTAATCCTTCCCACATATTAGCAGGATGTAAATGCACAGAATTATTGGGAAATTAGATGATTTGAGAACCCAAGAACTCCTAAGATCAAGCATTTAACCCTAAAGGTGCCAATGTTCTTTGAATGGTTAGTTCTTCCCGTAGAATGTTCTTATCGCTTTGACCCACTAATGCAATCCTTCCCACATATTAGTAGGATCTAAGTGCACAGAATTATTGGGAAATTAGATGATTTGAGAACCCAAGAACTCCTAAGATCAAGCATTTAACCCTAAAGGTGCCAATGTTCTTTGAATGGTTAGTTCTTCCCGTAGAATGTTCTTATCGCTTTGACCCACTAAGGTAATCCTTCCCACATATTAGCAGGATGTAAATGCACAGAATTATTGGGAAATTAGATGATTTGAGAACCCAAGAACTCCTAAGATCAAGCATTTAACCCTAAAGGTGCCAATGTTCTTTGAATGGTTAGTTCTTCCCGTAGAATGTTCTTATCGCTTTGACCCACTAATGTAATCCTTCCCACATATTAGCAGGATGTAAATGCACAGAATTATTGGGAAATTAGATGATTTGAGAACCCAAGAACTCCTAAGATCAAGCATTTAACCCTAAAGGTGCCAATGTTCTTTGAATGGTTAGTTCTTCCCATAGAATGTTCTTATCGCTTGACCCACTAAGGTAATCCTTCCCACATATTAGCAGGATGTAAATGCACAGAATTATTGGGAAATTAGATGATTTGAGAACCCAAGAACTCCTAAGATCAAGCATTTAACCCTAAAGGTGCCAATGTTCTTAAAATGGTTAGTTCTTCCTTAGAATGTTGTTATGGCTTTGACCCACTAATGTAATCCTTCCCACATATTAGTGGGATCTAAAAGCACGTAATTATTAGGAAATTAGATGATTTGAGAACCCAAGAACTCCTAAGATCAAGCATTTAACCCTAAAGGTGCCAATGTTCTTTGAATGGTTAGTTCTTCCCGTAGAATGTTCTTATCGCTTTGACCCACTAATGCAATCCTTCCCACATATTAGTAGGATGTAAATGCACAGAATTATTGGGAAATTAGATGATTTGAGAACCCAAGAACTCCTAAGATCAAGCATTTAACCCTAAAGGTGCCAATGTTCTTTGAATGGTTAGTTCTTCCCGTAGAATGTTCTTATCGCTTTGACCCACTAAGGTAATCCTTCC
Source organism: Angophora floribunda (assembly GCA_014182895.1). Taxonomy (NCBI): domain Eukaryota; kingdom Viridiplantae; phylum Streptophyta; class Magnoliopsida; order Myrtales; family Myrtaceae; genus Angophora; species Angophora floribunda. The sequence goes on along the minus strand of JABKBU010000016.1, from coordinate 49,993 downwards.
CACATATTAGCAGGATGTAAATGCACAGAATTATTGGGAAATTAGATGATTTGAGAACCCAAGAACTCCTAAGATCAAGCATTTAACCCTAAAGGTGCCAATGTTCTTTGAATGGTTAGTTCTTCCCGTAGAATGTTCTTATCGCTTTGACCCACTAAGGTAATCCTTCCCACATATTAGCAGGATGTAAATGCACAGAATTATTGGGAAATTAGATGATTTGAGAACCCAAGAACTCCTAAGATCAAGCATTTAACCCTAAAGGTGCCAATGTTCTTTGAATGGTTAGTTCTTCCCAGAATGTTCTTATCGCTTTGACCCACTAATGTAATCCTTCCCACATATTAGCATGGATGTAAATGCACAGAATTATTGGGAAATTAGATGATTTGAGAACCCAAGAACTCCTAAGATCAAGCATTTAACCCTAAAGGTGCCAATGTTCTTTGAATGGTTAGTTCTTCCCGTAGAATGTTCTTATCGCTTTGACCCACTAATGTAATCCTTCCCACATATTAGCAGGATGTAAATGCACAGAATTATTGGGAAATTAGATGATTTGAGAACCCAAGAACTCCTAAGATCAAGCATTTAACCCTAAAGGTGCCAATGTTCTTTGAATGGTTAGTTCTTCCCGTAGAATGTTCTTATCGCTTTGACCCACTAATGCAATCCTTCCCACATATTAGCATGATGTAAGTGCACAGAATTATTGGGAAATTAGATGATTTGAGAACCCAAGAACTCCTAAGATCAAGCATTTAACCCTAAAGGTGCCAATGTTCTTTGAATGGTTAGTTCTTCCCGTAGAATGTTCTTATCGCTTTGACCCACTAATGCAATCCTTCCCACATATTAGCAGGATGTAAATGCACAGAATTATTGGGAAATTAGATGATTTGAGAACCCAAGAACTCCTAAGATCAAGCATTTAACCCTAAAGGTGCCAATGTTCTTTGAATGGTTAGTTCTTCCCGTAGAATGTTCTTATCGCTTTGACCCACTAATGTAATCCTTCCCACATATTAGCAGGATGTAAATGCACAGAATTATTGGGAAATTAGATGATTTGAGAACCCAAGAACTCCTAAGATCAAGCATTTAACCCTAAAGGTGCCAATGTTCTTTGAATGGTTAGTTCTTCCCGTAGAATGTTCTTATCGCTTTGACCCACTAATGCAATCCTTCCCACATATTAGTAGGATCTAAGTGCACAGAATTATTGGGAAATTAGATGATTTGAGAACCCAAGAACTCCTAAGATCAAGCATTTAACCCTAAAGGTGCCAATGTTCTTTGAATGGTTAGTTCTTCCCGTAGAATGTTCTTATCGCTTTGTGACCCACTAAGGTAATCCTTCCCACATATTAGCAGGATGTAAATGCACAGAATTATTGGGAAATTAGATGATTTGAGAACCCAAGAACTCCTAAGATCAAGCATTTAACCCTAAAGGTGCCAATGTTCTTTGAATGGTTAGTTCTTCCCGTAGAATGTTCTTATCGCTTTGACCCACTAATGCAATCCTTCCCACATATTAGTAGGATCTAAGTGCACAGAATTATTGGGAAATTAGATGATTTGAGAACCCAAGAACTCCTAAGATCAAGCATTTAACCCTAAAGGTGCCAATGTTCTTTGAATGGTTAGTTCTTCCCGTAGAATGTTCTTATCGCTTTGACCCACTAAGGTAATCCTTCCCACATATTAGCAGGATGTAAATGCACAGAATTATTGGGAAATTAGATGATTTGAGAACCCAAGAACTCCTAAGATCAAGCATTTAACCCTAAAGGTGCCAATGTTCTTTGAATGGTTAGTTCTTCCCTTAGAATGTTCTTATGGCTTTGACCCACTAATGTAATCCTTCCCACATATTAGCAGGATGTAAATGCACAGAATTATTGGGAAATTAGATGATTTGAGAACCCAAGAACTCCTAAGATCAAGCATTTAACCCTAAAGGTGCCAATGTTCTTTGAATGGTTAGTTCTTCCCATAGAATGTTCTTATCGCTGTGACCCACTAATGTAATCCTTCCCACATATTAGCAGGATGTAAATGCACAGAATTATTGGGAAATTAGATGATTTGAGAACCCAAGAACTCCTAAGATCAAGCATTTAACCCTAAAGGTGCCAATGTTCTTTGAATGGTTAGTTCTTCCCATAGAATGTTCTTATCGCTTTGACCCACTAATGTAATCCTTCCCACATATTAGCAGGATGTAAATGCACAGAATTATTGGGAAATTAGATGATTTGAGAACCCAAGAACTCCTAAGATCAAGCATTTAACCCTAAAGGTGCCAATGTTCTTTGAATGGTTAGTTCTTCCCGTAGAATGTTCTTATCGCTTTGACCCACTAAGGTAATCCTTCCCACATATTAGCAGGATGTAAATGCACAGAATTATTGGGAAATTAGATGATTTGAGAACCCAAGAACTCCTAAGATCAAGCATTTAACCCTAAAGGTGGCAATGTTCTTTGAATGGTTAGTTCTTCCCGTAGAATGTTCTTATCGCTGTGACCCACTAAGGTAATCCTTCCCACATATTAGTGGGATCTAAAAGCACGTAATTATTAGGAAATTAGACGATTTGGGAACACAAGAAATCCTAAGATCAAGCATTTAACCCTAAAGGTGCCAATGTTCTTTGAATGGTTAGTTCTTCCCGTAGAATGTTCTTATCGCTTTGACCCACTAATGTAATCCTTCCCACATATTAGCAGGATGTAAATGCACAGAATTATTGGGAAATTAGATGATTTGAGAACCCAAGAACTCCTAAGATCAAGCATTTAACCCTAAAGGTGCCAATGTTCTTAAAATGGTTAGTTCTTCTCTTAGAATGTTGTTATGGCTTTGACGCACTAATGTAATCCTTCCCACATATTAGTGGGATCTAAAAGCACGTAATTATTAGGAAATTAGATGATTTGGGAACCCAAGAAATCCTAAGATCAAGCATTTAACCCTAAAGGTGCCAATGTTCTTTGAATGGTTAGTTCTTCCCGTAGAATGTTCTTATCGCTTTGACCCACTAATGCAATCCTTCCCACATATTAGCAGGATGTAAGTGCACAGAATTATTGGGAAATTAGATGATTTGAGAACCCAAGAACTCCTAAGATCAAGCATTTAACCCTAAAGGTGCCAATGTTCTTTGAATGGTTAGTTCTTCCCGTAGAATGTTCTTATCGCTTTGACCCACTAATGTAATCCTTCCCACATATTAGCAGGATGTAAATGCACAGAATTATTGGGAAATTAGATGATTTGAGAACCCAAGAACTCCTAAGATCAAGCATTTAACCCTAAAGGTGCCAATGTTCTTTGAATGGTTAGTTCTTCCCGTAGAATGTTCTTATCGCTTTGACCCACTAATGTAATCCTTCCCATTTATTAGTAGGATGTAAATGCACAGAATTATTGGGAAATTAGATGATTTGAGAACCCAAGAACTCCTAAGATCAAGCATTTAACCCTAAAGGTGCCAATGTTCTTTGAATGGTTAGTTCTTCCCGTAGAATGTTCTTATCGCTTTGACCCACTAATGTAATCCTTCCCACATATTAGCAGGATGTAAATGCACAGAATTATTGGGAAATTAGATGATTTGAGAACCCAAGAACTCCTAAGATCAAGCATTTAACCCTAAAGGTGCCAATGTTCTTTGAATGGTTAGTTCTTCCCGTAGAATGTTCTTATCGCTTTGACCCACTAATGCAATCCTTCCCACATATTAGTAGGATGTAAATGCACAGAATTATTGGGAAATTAGATGATTTGAGAACCCAAGAACTCCTAAGATCAAGCATTTAACCCTAAAGGTGCCAATGTTCTTTGAATGGTTAGTTCTTCCCGTAGAATGTTCTTATCGCTTTGACCCACTAATGCAATCCTTCCCACATATTAGCAGGATGTAAATGCACAGAATTATTGGGAAATTAGATGATTTGAGAACCCAAGAACTCCTAAGATCAAGCATTTAACCCTAAAGGTGCCAATGTTCTTTGAATGGTTAGTTCTTCCCGTAGAATGTTCTTATCGCTTTGACCCACTAATGCAATCCTTCCCACATATTAGTAGGATGTAAGTGCACAGAATTATTGGGAAATTAGATGATTTGAGAACCCAAGAACTCCTAAGATCAAGCATTTAACCCTAAAGGTGCCAATGTTCTTTGAATGGTTAGTTCTTCCCGTAGAATGTTCTTATCGCTGTGACCCACTAAGGTAATCCTTCCCACATATTAGCAGGATGTAAATGCACAGAATTATTGGGAAATTAGATGATTTGAGAACCCAAGAACTCCTAAGATCAAGCATTTAACCCTAAAGGTGCCAATGTTCTTTGAATGGTTAGTTCTTCCCGTAGAATGTTCTTATCGCTTTGACCCACTAATGCAATCCTTCCCACATATTAGTAGGATCTAAGTGCACAGAATTATTGGGAAATTAGATGATTTGAGAACCCGAGAACTCCTAAGATCAAGCATTTAACCCTAAAGGTGCCAATGTTCTTTGAATGGTTAGTTCTTCCCGTAGAATGTTCTTATCGCTTTGACCCACTAATGTAATCCTTCCCACATATTAGCATGATGTAAATGCACAGAATTATTGGGAAATTAGATGATTTGAGAACCCAAGAACTCCTAAGATCAAGCATTTAACCCTAAAGGTGCCAATGTTCTTTGAATGGTTAGTTCTTCCCTTAGAATGTTCTTATCGCTTTGACCCACTAATGCAATCCTTCCCACATATTAGTAGGATGTAAGTGCACAGAATTATTGGGAAATTAGATGATTTGAGAACCCAAGAACTCCTAAGATCAAGCATTTAACCCTAAAGGTGCCAATGTTCTTTGAATGGTTAGTTCTTCCCGTAGAATGTTCTTATCGCTTTGACCCACTAATGTAATCCTTCCCACATATTAGCAGGATGTAAATGCACAGAATTATTGGGAAATTAGATGATTTGAGAACCCAAGAACTCCTAAGATCAAGCATTTAACCCTAAAGGTGCCAATGTTCTTAAAATGGTTAGTTCTTCTCTTAGAATGTTGTTATGGCTTTGACGCACTAATGTAATCCTTCCCACGTATTAGTGGGATGTAAATGCACGTAATTATTAGGAAATTAGATGATTTGAGAACCCAAGAACTCCTAAGATCAAGCATTTAACCTTAAAAGTGCCAATGTTCTTTGAATGGTTAGTTCTTCCCGTAGAATGTTCTTATCGCTTTGACCCACTAAGGTAATCCTTCCCACATATTAGCAGGATGTAAATGCACAGAATTATTGGGAAATTAGATGATTTGAGAACCCAAGAACTCCTAAGATCAAGCATTTAACCCTAAAGGTGCCAATGTTCTTTGAATGGTTAGTTCTTCCCATAGAATGTTCTTATCGCTGTGACCCACTAAGGTAATCCTTCCCACATATTAGCAGGATGTAAATGCACAGAATTATTGGGAAATTAGATGATTTGAGAACCCAAGAACTCCTAAGATCAAGCATTTAACCCTAAAGGTGCCAATGTTCTTTGAATGGTTAGTTCTTCCCGTAGAATGTTCTTATCGCTTTGACCCACTAAGGTAATCCTTCCCACATATTAGCAGGATGTAAATGCACAGAATTATTGGGAAATTAGATGATTTGAGAACCCAAGAACTCCTAAGATCAAGCATTTAACCCTAAAGGTGCCAATGTTCTTTGAATGGTTAGTTCTTCCCGTAGAATGTTCTTATCGCTTTGACCCACTAATGCAATCCTTCCCACATATTAGTAGGATGTAAGTGCACAGAATTATTGGGAAATTAGATGATTTGAGAACCCAAGAACTCCTAAGATCAAGCATTTAACCCTAAAGGTGCCAATGTTCTTTGAATGGTTAGTTCTTCCCGTAGAATGTTCTTATCGCTTTGACCCACTAATGTAATCCTTCCCACATATTAGCAGGATGTAAATGCACAGAATTATTGGGAAATTAGATGATTTGAGAACCCAAGAACTCCTAAGATCAAGCATTTAACCCTAAAGGTGCCAATGTTCTTTGAATGGTTAGTTCTTCCCGTAGAATGTTCTTATCGCTTTGACCCACTAATGCAATCCTTCCCACATATTAGCATGATGTAAGTGCACAGAATTATTGGGAAATTAGATGATTTGAGAACCCAAGAACTCCTAAGATCAAGCATTTAACCCTAAAGGTGCCAATGTTCTTTGAATGGTTAGTTCTTCCCGTAGAATGTTCTTATCGCTTTGACCCACTAATGTAATCCTTCCCACATATTAGCAGGATGTAAATGCACAGAATTATTGGGAAATTAGATGATTTGAGAACCCAAGAACTCCTAAGATCAAGCATTTAACCCTAAAGGTGCCAATGTTCTTGGAATGGTTAGTTCTTCCCGTAGAATCATCTTATCTCTTTAACCCACTAATGTAATCCTTCCCATTTATTAGTAGGAAGTAAATGCACATAATTATTGGGAAATTAGATGATTTGAGAACCCAAGAACTCCTAAGATCAAGCACTTAACCTTAAAAGTGACCAATGATCTTACAATTGTTAGTTCATCCCTTAGAATGGTCTTATCGCTTTGACCCACTAATGTAATCCTTCCCACATATTAGCAGGATGTAAATGCACAGAATTATTGGGAAATTAGATGATTTGAGAACCCAAGAACTCCTAAGATCAAGCATTTAACCCTAAAGGTGCCAATGTTCTTTGAATGGTTAGTTCTTCCCTTAGAATGTTCTTATCGCTTTGACCCACTAATGTAATCCTTCCCACATATTAGCAGGATGTAAATGCACAGAATTATTGGGAAATTAGATGATTTGAGAACCCAAGAACTCCTAAGATCAAGCATTTAACCCTAAAGGTGCCAATGTTCTTTGAATGGTTAGTTCTTCCCGTAGAATGTTCTTATCGCTTTGACCCACTAATGCAATCCTTCCCACATATTAGCATGATCTAAGTGCACAGAATTATTGGGAAATTAGATGATTTGAGAACCCAAGAACTCCTAAGATCAAGCATTTAACCCTAAAGGTGCCAATGTTCTTTGAATGGTTAGTTCTTCCCGTAGAATGTTCTTATCGCTTGACCCACTAATGTAATCCTTCCCACATATTAGCAGGATGTAAATGCACAGAATTATTGGGAAATTAGATGATTTGAGAACCCAAGAACTCCTAAGATCAAGCATTTAACCCTAAAGGTGCCAATGTTCTTTGAATGGTTAGTTCTTCCCTTAGAATGTTCTTATCGCTTTGACCCACTAATGCAATCCTTCCCACATATTAGTAGGATCTAAATGCACAGAATTATTGGGAAATTAGATGATTTGAGAACCCAAGAACTCCTAAGATCAAGCATTTAACCCTAAAGGTGCCAATGTTCTTTGAATGGTTAGTTCTTCCCGTAGAATGTTCTTATCGCTTTGACCCACTAATGTAATCCTTCCCACATATTAGCAGGATGTAAATGCACAGAATTATTGGGAAATTAGATGATTTGAGAACCCAAGAACTCCTAAGATCAAGCATTTAACCCTAAAGGTGCCAATGTTCTTTGAATGGTTAGTTCTTCCCGTAGAATGTTCTTATCGCTTTGACCCACTAATGTAATCCTTCCCACATATTAGCAGGATGTAAATGCACAGAATTATTGGGAAATTAGATGATTTGAGAACCCAAGAACTCCTAAGATCAAGCATTTAACCCTAAAGGTGCCAATGTTCTTTGAATGGTTAGTTCTTCCCGTAGAATGTTCTTATCGCTTTGACCCACTAATGTAATCCTTCCCACATATTAGCAGGATGTAAATGCACAGAATTATTGGGAAATTAGATGATTTGAGAACCCAAGAACTCCTAAGATCAAGCATTTAACCCTAAAGGTGCCAATGTTCTTTGAATGGTTAGTTCTTCCCGTAGAATGTTCTTATCGCTTTGACCCACTAATGTAATCCTTCCCACATATTAGCAGGATGTAAATGCACAGAATTATTGGGAAATTAGATGATTTGAGAACCCAAGAACTCCTAAGATCAAGCATTTAACCCTAAAGGTGCCAATGTTCTTTGAATGGTTAGTTCTTCCCGTAGAATGTTCTTATCGCTTTGACCCACTAATGCAATCCTTCCCACATATTAGCATGATGTAAGTGCACAGAATTATTGGGAAATTAGATGATTTGAGAACCCAAGAACTCCTAAGATCAAGCATTTAACCCTAAAGGTGCCAATGTTCTTTGAATGGTTAGTTCTTCCCGTAGAATGTTCTTATCGCTTTGACCCACTAATGTAATCCTTCCCACATATTAGCAGGATGTAAATGCACAGAATTATTGGGAAATTAGATGATTTGAGAACCCAAGAACTCCTAAGATCAAGCATTTAACCCTAAAGGTGCCAATGTTCTTTGAATGGTTAGTTCTTCCCGTAGAATGTTCTTATCGCTTTGACCCACAAATGTAATCCTTCCCACATATTAGTAGGATCTAAATGCACAGAATTATTGGGAAATTAGATGATTTGAGAACCCAAGAACTCCTAAGATCAAGCATTTAACCCTAAAGGTGCCAATGTTCTTTGAATGGTTAGTTCTTCCCGTAGAATGTTCTTATCGCTTTGACCCACTAATGCAATCCTTCCCACATATTAGCATGATGTAACTGCACAGAATTATTGGGAAATTAGATGATTTGAGAACCCAAGAACTCCTAAGATCAAGCATTTAACCCTAAAGGTGCCAATGTTCTTTGAATGGTTAGTTCTTCCCGTAGAATGTTCTTATCGCTTTGACCCACTAATGTAATCCTTCCCACATATTAGCAGGATGTAAATGCACAGAATTATTGGGAAATTAGATGATTTGAGAACCCAAGAACTCCTAAGATCAAGCATTTAACCCTAAAGGTGCCAATGTTCTTTGAATGGTTAGTTCTTCCCTTAGAATGTTCTTATCGCTTTGACCCACTAATGTAATCCTTCCCACATATTAGCAGGATGTAAATGCACAGAATTATTGGGAAATTAGATGATTTGAGAACCCAAGAACTCCTAAGATCAAGCATTTAACCCTAAAGGTGCCAATGTTCTTTGAATGGTTAGTTCTTCCCGTAGAATGTTCTTATCGCTTTGACCCACTAATGTAATCCTTCCCACATATTAGCAGGATGTAAATGCACAGAATTATTGGGAAATTAGATGATTTGAGAACCCAAGAACTCCTAAGATCAAGCATTTAACCCTAAAGGTGCCAATGTTCTTTGAATGGTTAGTTCTTCCCGTAGAATGTTCTTATCGCTTTGACCCACTAATGCAATCCTTCCCACATATTAGTAGGATCTAAGTGCACAGAATTATTGGGAAATTAGATGATTTGAGAACCCAAGAACTCCTAAGATCAAGCATTTAACCCTAAAGGTGCCAATGTTCTTTGAATGGTTAGTTCTTCCCGTAGAATGTTCTTATCGCTTTGACCCACTAATGCAATCCTTCCCACATATTAGCATGATGTAAATGCACAGAATTATTGGGAAATTAGATGATTTGAGAACCCAAGAACTCCTAAGATCAAGCATTTAACCCTAAAGGTGCCAATGTTCTTTGAATGGTTAGTTCTTCCCGTAGAATGTTCTTATCGCTTGACCCACTAATGTAATCCTTCCCACATATTAGCAGGATGTAAATGCACAGAATTATTGGGAAATTAGATGATTTGAGAACCCAAGAACTCCTAAGATCAAGCATTTAACCCTAAAGGTGCCAATGTTCTTTGAATGGTTAGTTCTTCTCTTAGAATGTTGTTATGGCTTTGACGCACTAATGTAATCCTTGCCACGTATTAGTGGGATCTAAATGCACGTAATTATTAGGAAATTAGACGATTTGGGAACCCAAGAACTCCTAAGATCAAGCATTTAACCCTAAAGGTGCCAATGTTCTTTGAATGGTTAGTTCTTCCCGTAGAATGTTCTTATCGCTTTGACCCACTAATGTAATCCTTCCCACATATTAGCAGGATGTAAATGCACAGAATTATTGGGAAATTAGATGATTTGAGAACCCAAGAACTCCTAAGATCAAGCATTTAACCCTAAAGGTGCCAATGTTCTTTGAATGGTTAGTTCTTCCCTTAGAATGTTCTTATGGCTTTGACCCACTAATGTAATCCTTCCCACATATTAGTGGATGTAAATGCACAGAATTATTGGGAAATTAGATGATTTGAGAACCCAAGAACTCCTAAGATCAAGCATTTAACCCTAAAGGTGCCAATGTTCTTTGAATGGTTAGTTCTTCCCGTAGAATGTTCTTATCGCTTTGACCCACTAATGCAATCCTTCCCACATATTAGCAGGATGTAAGTGCACAGAATTATTGGGAAATTAGATGATTTGAGAACCCAAGAACTCCTAAGATCAAGCATTTAACCCTAAAGGTGCCAATGTTCTTTGAATGGTTAGTTCTTCCCGTAGAATGTTCTTATCGCTTTGACCCACTAATGTAATCCTTCCCACATATTAGCAGGATGTAAATGCACAGAATTATTGGGAAATTAGATGATTTGAGAACCCAAGAACTCCTAAGATCAAGCATTTAACCCTAAAGGTGCCAATGTTCTTTGAATGGTTAGTTCTTCCCGTAGAATGTTCTTATCGCTTTGACCCACTAATGCAATCCTTCCCACATATTAGTAGGATCTAAGTGCACAGAATTATTGGGAAATTAGATGATTTGAGAACCCAAGAACTCCTAAGATCAAGCATTTAACCCTAAAGGTGCCAATGTTCTTTGAATGGTTAGTTCTTCCCGTAGAATGTTCTTATCGCTTTGACCCACTAATGTAATCCTTCCCACATATTAGCAGGATGTAAATGCACAGAATTATTGGGAAATTAGATGATTTGAGAACCCAAGAACTCCTAAGATCAAGCATTTAACCCTAAAGGTGCCAATGTTCTTTGAATGGTTAGTTCTTCCCGTAGAATGTTCTTATCGCTTTGACCCACTAATGTAATCCTTCCCACATATTAGTAGGATCTAAATGCACAGAATTATTGGGAAATTAGATGATTTGAGAACCCAAGAACTCCTAAGATCAAGCATTTAACCCTAAAGGTGCCAATGTTCTTTGAATGGTTAGTTCTTCCCGTAGAATGTTCTTATCGCTTTGACCCACTAATGTAATCCTTCCCACATATTAGCAGGATGTAAATGCACAGAATTATTGGGAAATTAGATGATTTGAGAACCCAAGAACTCCTAAGATCAAGCATTTAACCCTAAAGGTGCCAATGTTCTTTGAATGGTTAGTTCTTCCCGTAGAATGTTCTTATCGCTTTGACCCACTAATGTAATCCTTCCCACATATTAGCAGGATGTAAATGCACAGAATTATTGGGAAATTAGATGATTTGAGAACCCAAGAACTCCTAAGATCAAGCATTTAACCCTAAAGGTGCCAATGTTCTTTGAATGGTTAGTTCTTGCCGTAGAATGTTCTTATCGCTTTGACCCACTAATGCAATCCTTCCCACATATTAGTGGGATCTAAAAGCACGTAATTATTAGGAAATTAGACGATTTGGGAACCCAAGAAATCCTAAGATCAAGCATTTAACCCTAAAGGTGCCAATGTTCTTTGAATGGTTAGTTCTTCCCGTAGAATGTTCTTATCGCTTTGACCCACTAATGTAATCCTTCCCACATATTAGCAGGATGTAAATGCACAGAATTATTGGGAAATTAGATGATTTGAGAACCCAAGAACTCCTAAGATCAAGCATTTAACCCTAAAGGTGCCAATGTTCTTAAAATGGTTAGTTCTTCTCTTAGAATGTTGTTATGGCTTTGACGCACTAATGTAATCCTTCCCACATATTAGTGGGATCTAAAAGCACAGTAATTATTAGGAAATTAGATGATTTGGGAACCCAAGAAATCCTAAGATCAAGCATTTAACCCTAAAGGTGCCAATGTTCTTTGAATGGTTAGTTCTTCCCGTAGAATGTTCTTATCGCTTTGACCCACTAATGTAATCCTTCCCACATATTAGCAGGATGTAAATGCACAGAATTATTGGGAAATTAGATGATTTGAGAACCCAAGAACTCCTAAGATCAAGCATTTAACCCTAAAGGTGCCAATGTTCTTTGAATGGTTAGTTCTTCCCGTAGAATGTTCTTATCGCTTTGACCCACTAATGCAATCCTTCCCACATATTAGCAGGATGTAAATGCACAGAATTATTGGGAAATTAGATGATTTGAGAACCCAAGAACTCCTAAGATCAAGCATTTAACCCTAAAGGTGCCAATGTTCTTTGAATGGTTAGTTCTTCCCGTAGAATGTTCTTATCGCTTTGACCCACTAATGTAATCCTTCCCACATATTAGCAGGGATGTAAATGCACAGAATTATTGGGAAATTAGATGATTTGAGAACCCAAGAACTCCTAAGATCAAGCATTTAACCCTAAAGGTGCCAATGTTCTTTGAATGGTTAGTTCTTCCCGTAGAATGTTCTTATCGCTTTGACCCACTAATGTAATCCTTCCCACATATTAGCAGGATGTAAATGCACAGAATTATTGGGAAATTAGATGATTTGAGAACCCAAGAACTCCTAAGATCAAGCATTTAACCCTAAAGGTGCCAATGTTCTTTGAATGGTTAGTTCTTCCCGTAGAATGTTCTTATCGCTTTGACCCACTAATGCAATCCTTCCCACATATTAGTAGGATCTAAGTGCACAGAATTATTGGGAAATTAGATGATTTGAGAACCCAAGAACTCCTAAGATCAAGCATTTAACCCTAAAGGTGCCAATGTTCTTTGAATGGTTAGTTCTTCCCGTAGAATGTTCTTATCGCTTTGACCCACTAATGTAATCCTTCCCACATATTAGCAGGATGTAAATGCACAGAATTATTGGGAAATTAGATGATTTGAGAACCCAAGAACTCCTAAGATCAAGCATTTAACCCTAAAGGTGCCAATGTTCTTAAAATGGTTAGTTCTTCTCTTAGAATGTTGTTATGGCTTTGACGCACTAATGTAATCCTTGCCACGTATTAGTGGGATCTAAATGCACGTCATTATTAGGAAATTAGATGATTTGGGAACCCAAGAAATCCTAAGATCAAGCATTTAACCCTACAGGTGCCAATGTTCTTTGAATGGTTAGTTCTTCCCATAGAATGTTCTTATCGCTTTGACCCACTAATGGAATCCTTCCCACATATTAGCAGGATGTAAGTGCACAGAATTATTGGGAAATTAGATGATTTGAGAACCCAAGAACTCCTAAGATCAAGCATTTAACCCTAAAGGTGCCAATGTTCTTTGAATGGTTAGTTCTTCCCTTAGAATGTTCTTATCGCTTTGACCCACTAATGTAATCCTTCCCACATATTAGCAGGATGTAAATGCACAGAATTATTGGGAAATTAGATGATTTGAGAACCCAAGAACTCCTAAGATCAAGCATTTAACCCTAAAGGTGCCAATGTTCTTTGAATGGTTAGTTCTTCCCGTAGAATGTTCTTATCGCTTTGACCCACTAATGTAATCCTTCCCACATATTAGCAGGATGTAAATGCACAGAATTATTGGGAAATTAGATGATTTGAGAACCCAAGAACTCCTAAGATCAAGCATTTAACCCTAAAGGTGCCAATGTTCTTTGAATGGTTAGTTCTTCCCGTAGAATGTTCTTATCGCTTTGACCCACTAATGCAATCCTTCCCACATATTAGTAGGATGTAAATGCACAGAATTATTGGGAAATTAGATGATTTGAGAACCCAAGAACTCCTAAGATCAAGCATTTAACCCTAAAGGTGCCAATGTTCTTTGAATGGTTAGTTCTTCCCGTAGAATGTTCTTATCGCTTTGACCCACTAATGTAATCCTTCCCACATATTAGCAGGATGTAAATGCACAGAATTATTGGGAAATTAGATGATTTGAGAACCCAAGAACTCCTAAGATCAAGCATTTAACCCTAAAGGTGCCAATGTTCTTAAATGGTTAGTTCTTCTCTTAGAATGTTGTTATGGCTTTGACGCACTAATGTAATCCTTCCCACATATTAGTGGGATCTAAAAGCACGTCATTATTAGGAAATTAGATGATTTGAGAACCCAAGAAATCCTAAGATCAAGCATTTAACCCTAAAGGTGCCAATGTTCTTTGAATGGTTAGTTCTTCCCGTAGAATGTTCTTATCGCTTTGACCCACTAATGCAATCCTTCCCACATATTAGCAGGATGTAAGTGCACAGAATTATTGGGAAATTAGATGATTTGAGAACCCAAGAACTCCTAAGATCAAGCATTTAACCCTAAAGGTGCCAATGTTCTTTGAATGGTTAGTTCTTCCCGTAGAATGTTCTTATCGCTTTGACCCACTAATGTAATCCTTCCCATTTATTAGTAGGAAGTAAATGCACATAATTATTAGGAAATTAGATGATTTGAGAACCCAAGAACTCCTAAGATCAAGCATTTAACCCTAAAGGTGCCAATGTTCTTTGAATGGTTAGTTCTTCCCGTAGAATGTTCTTATCGCTTTGACCCACTAATGTAATCCTTCCCACATATTAGTAGGATCTAAATGCACAGAATTATTGGGAAATTAGATGATTTGAGAACCCAAGAACTCCTAAGATCAAGCATTTAACCCTAAAGGTGCCAATGTTCTTTGAATGGTTAGTTCTTCCCGTAGAATGTTCTTATCGCTTTGACCCACTAATGTAATCCTTCCCACATATTAGCAGGATGTAAATGCACAGAATTATTGGGAAATTAGATGATTTGAGAACCCAAGAACTCCTAAGATCAAGCATTTAACCCTAAAGGTGCCAATGTTCTTTGAATGGTTAGTTCTTCCCTTAGAATGTTCTTATCGCTTTGACCCACTAATGTAATCCTTCCCACATATTAGTGGGATCTAAATGCACAGAATTATTGGGAAATTAGATGATTTGAGAACCCAAGAACTCCTAAGATCAAGCATTTAACCCTAAAGGTGCCAATGTTCTTTGAATGGTTAGTTCTTCCCGTAGAATGTTCTTATCGCTTTGACCCACTAATGTAAATCCTTCCCACATATTAGCAGGATGTAAATGCACAGAATTATTGGGAAATTAGATGATTTGAGAACCCAAGAACTCCTAAGATCAAGCATTTAACCCTAAAGGTGCCAATGTTCTTTGAATGGTTAGTTCTTCCCTTAGAATGTTCTTATCGCTTTGACCCACTAATGTAATCCTTCCCACATATTAGTGGGATCTAAATGCACAGTAATTATTGGGAAATTAGATGATTTGAGAACCCAAGAACTCCTAAGATCAAGCATTTAACCCTAAAGGTGCCAATGTTCTTTGAATGGTTAGTTCTTCCCGTAGAATGTTCTTATCGCTTTGACCCACTAATGTAATCCTTCCCACATATTAGCAGGATGTAAATGCACAGAATTATTGGGAAATTAGATGATTTGAGAACCCAAGAACTCCTAAGATCAAGCATTTAACCCTAAAGGTGCCAATGTTCTTTGAATGGTTAGTTCTTCCCGTAGAATGTTCTTATCGCTTTGACCCACTAATGTAATCCTTCCCACATATTAGCAGGATGTAAATGCACAGAATTATTGGGAAATTAGATGATTTGAGAACCCAAGAACTCCTAAGATCAAGCATTTAACCCTAAAGGTGCCAATGTTCTTTGAATGGTTAGTTCTTCCCGTAGAATGTTCTTATCGCTTTGACCCACTAATGTAATCCTTCCCACATATTAGCAGGATGTAAATGCACAGAATTATTGGGAAATTAGATGATTTGAGAACCCAAGAACTCCTAAGATCAAGCATTTAACCCTAAAGGTGCCAATGTTCTTTGAATGGTTAGTTCTTCCCGTAGAATGTTCTTATGGCTTTGACCCACTAATGTAATCCTTCCCACATATTAGTGGGATCTAAATGCACAGAATTATTGGGAAATTAGATGATTTGAGAACCCAAGAACTCCTAAGATCAAGCATTTAACCCTAAAGGTGCCAATGTTCTTTGAATGGTTAGTTCTTCCCGTAGAATGTTCTTATCGCTTTGACCCACTAATGTAATCCTTCCCACATATTAGCAGGATGTAAATGCACAGAATTATTGGGAAATTAGATGATTTGAGAACCCAAGAACTCCTAAGATCAAGCATTTAACCCTAAAGGTGCCAATGTTCTTAAAATGGTTAGTTCTTCTCTTAGAATGTTGTTATGGCTTTGACGCACTAATGTAATCCTTGCCACGTATTAGTGGGATCTAAATGCAAGTCATTATTAGGAAATTAGATGATTTGGGAACCCAAGAAATCCTAAGATCAAGCATTTAACCCTAAAGGTGCCAATGTTCTTTGAATGGTTAGTTCTTCCCGTAGAATGTTCTTATCGCTTTGACCCACAAATGTAATCCTTCCCACATATTAGCAGGATGTAAATGCACAGAATTATTGGGAAATTAGATGATTTGAGAACCCAAGAACTCCTAAGATCAAGCATTTAACCCTAAAGGTGCCAATGTTCTTAAATGGTTAGTTCTTCCTTAGAATGTTCTTATCGGCTTTGACCCACTAATGTAATCCTTCCCACATATTAGTGGGATCTAAATGCACGAATTATTGGGAAATTAGATGATTTGAGAACCCAAGAAATCCTAAGATCAAGCATTTAACCCTAAAGGTGCCAATGTTCTTTGAATGGTTAGTTCTTCCCGTAGAATGTTCTTATCGCTTTGACCCACTAATGTAATCCTTCCCACATATTAGCAGGATGTAAGTGCACAGAATTATTGGGAAATTAGATGATTTGAGAACCCAAGAACTCCTAAGATCAAGCATTTAACCCTAAAGGTGCCAATGTTCTTTGAATGGTTAGTTCTTCCCGTAGAATGTTCTTATCGCTTTGACCCACTAATGTAATCCTTCCCACATATTAGCAGGATGTAAATGCACAGAATTATTGGGAAATTAGATGATTTGAGAACCCAAGAACTCCTAAGATCAAGCATTTAACCCTAAAGGTGCCAATGTTCTTTGAATGGTTAGTTCTTCCCGTAGAATGTTCTTATCGCTTTGACCCACTAATGCAATCCTTCCCACATATTAGTAGGATCTAAGTGCACAGAATTATTGGGAAATTAGATGATTTGAGAACCCAAGAACTCCTAAGATCAAGCATTTAACCCTAAAGGTGCCAATGTTCTTTGAATGGTTAGTTCTTCCCGTAGAATGTTCTTATCGCTTTGACCCACTAATGTAATCCTTCCCACATATTAGCAGGATGTAAATGCACAGAATTATTGGGAAATTAGATGATTTGAGAACCCAAGAACTCCTAAGATCAAGCATTTAACCCTAAAGGTGCCAATGTTCTTTGAATGGTTAGTTCTTCCCTAGAATGTTCTTATCGCTTTGACCCACTAATGTAATCCTTCCCACATATTAGCAGGATGTAAATGCACAGAATTATTGGGAAATTAGATGATTTGAGAACCCAAGAACTCCTAAGATCAAGCATTTAACCCTAAAGGTGCCAATGTTCTTTGAATGGTTAGTTCTTCCCGTAGAATGTTCTTATCGCTTTGACCCACTAATGTAATCCTTCCCACATATTAGCAGGATGTAAATGCACAGAATTATTGGGAAATTAGATGATTTGAGAACCCAAGAACTCCTAAGATCAAGCATTTAACCCTAAAGGTGCCAATGTTCTTTGAATGGTTAGTTCTTCCCGTAGAATGTTCTTATCGCTTTGACCCACTAATGTAATCCTTCCCACATATTAGCAGGATGTAAATGCACAGAATTATTGGGAAATTAGATGATTTGAGAACCCAAGAACTCCTAAGATCAAGCATTTAACCCTAAAGGTGCCAATGTTCTTTGAATGGTTAGTTCTTCCCGTAGAATGTTCTTATCGCTTTGACCCACTAATGTAATCCTTCCCACATATTAGCAGGATGTAAATGCACAGAATTATTGGGAAATTAGATGATTTGAGAACCCAAGAACTCCTAAGATCAAGCATTTAACCCTAAAGGTGCCAATGTTCTTTGAATGGTTAGTTCTTCCCGTAGAATGTTCTTATCGCTTTGACCCACTAATGTAATCCTTCCCACATATTAGCAGGATGTAAATGCACAGAATTATTGGGAAATTAGATGATTTGAGAACCCAAGAACTCCTAAGATCAAGCATTTAACCCTAAAGGTGCCAATGTTCTTAAAATGGTTAGTTCTTCTCTTAGAATGTTGTTATGGCTTTGACGCACTAATGTAATCCTTGCCACGTATTAGTGGGATCTAAATGCACGTAATTATTAGGAAATTAGACGATTTGGGAACCCAAGAACTCCTAAGATCAAGCATTTAACCCTAAAGGTGCCAATGTTCTTTGAATGGTTAGTTCTTCCCGTAGAATGTTCTTATCGCTTTGACCCACTAATGTAATCCTTCCCACATATTAGCAGGATGTAAATGCACAGAATTATTGGGAAATTAGATGATTTGAGAACCCAAGAACTCCTAAGATCAAGCATTTAACCCTAAAGGTGCCAATGTTCTTTGAATGGTTAGTTCTTCCCGTAGAATGTTCTTATCGCTTTGACCCACTAATGTAATCCTTCCCACATATTAGCATGATGTAAATGCACAGAATTATTGGGAAATTAGATGATTTGAGAACCCAAGAACTCCTAAGATCAAGCATTTAACCCTAAAGGTGCCAATGTTCTTTGAATGGTTAGTTCTTCCCGTAGAATGTTCTTATCGCTTTGACCCACTAATGTAATCCTTCCCACATATTAGCAGGATGTAAATGCACAGAATTATTGGGAAATTAGATGATTTGAGAACCCAAGAACTCCTAAGATCAAGCATTTAACCCTAAAGGTGCCAATGTTCTTTGAATGGTTAGTTCTTCCCGTAGAATGTTCTTATCGCTTTGACCCACTAATGTAATCCTTCCCACATATTAGCAGGATGTAAATGCACAGAATTATTGGGAAATTAGATGATTTGAGAACCCAAGAACTCCTAAGATCAAGCATTTAACCCTAAAGGTGCCAATGTTCTTTGAATGGTTAGTTCTTCCCGTAGAATGTTCTTATCGCTTTGACCCACTAATGTAATCCTTCCCACATATTAGTAGGATCTAAATGCACAGAATTATTGGGAAATTAGATGATTTGAGAACCCAAGAACTCCTAAGATCAAGCATTTAACCCTAAAGGTGCCAATGTTCTTTGAATGGTTAGTTCTTCCCGTAGAATGTTCTTATCGCTTTGACCCACTAATGCAATCCTTCCCACATATTAGCATGATGTAAGTGCACAGAATTATTGGGAAATTAGATGATTTGAGAACCCAAGAACTCCTAAGATCAAGCATTTAACCCTAAAGGTGCCAATGTTCTTTGAATGGTTAGTTCTTCCCGTAGAATGTTCTTATCGCTTTGACCCACTAATGTAATCCTTCCCACATATTAGCAGGATGTAAATGCACAGAATTATTGGGAAATTAGATGATTTGAGAACCCAAGAACTCCTAAGATCAAGCATTTAACCCTAAAGGTGCCAATGTTCTTAAAATGGTTAGTTCTTCTCTTAGAATGTTGTTATGGCTTTGACGCACTAATGTAATCCTTCCCACATATTAGTGGGATCTAAATGCACGTCAATTATTAGGAAATTAGATGATTTGGGAACCCAAGAAATCCTAAGATCAAGCATTTAACCCTAAAGGTGCCAATGTTCTTTGAATGGTTAGTTCTTCCCGTAGAATGTTCTTATCGCTTTGACCCACTAATGTAATCCTTCCCACATATTAGCAGGATGTAAATGCACAGAATTATTGGGAAATTAGATGATTTGAGAACCCAAGAACTCCTAAGATCAAGCATTTAACCCTAAAGGTGCCAATGTTCTTTGAATGGTTAGTTCTTCCCGTAGAATGTTCTTATCGCTTTGACCCACTAATGTAATCCTTCCCACATATTAGCAGGATGTAAATGCACAGAATTATTGGGAAATTAGATGATTTGAGAACCCAAGAACTCCTAAGATCAAGCATTTAACCCTAAAGGTGCCAATGTTCTTTGAATGGTTAGTTCTTCCCGTAGAATGTTCTTATCGCTTTGACCCACTAATGCAATCCTTCCCACATATTAGCAGGATGTAAGTGCACAGAATTATTGGGAAATTAGATGATTTGAGAACCCAAGAACTCCTAAGATCAAGCATTTAACCCTAAAGGTGCCAATGTTCTTTGAATGGTTAGTTCTTCCCGTAGAATGTTCTTATCGCTTTGACCCACTAATGTAATCCTTCCCACATATTAGCAGGATGTAAATGCACAGAATTATTGGGAAATTAGATGATTTGAGAACCCAAGAACTCCTAAGATCAAGCATTTAACCCTAAAGGTGCCAATGTTCTTAAAATGGTTAGTTCTTCTCTTAGAATGTTGTTATGGCTTTGACGCACTAATGTAATCCTTCCACATATTAGTGGGATCTAAAAGCACGTAATTATTAGGAAATTAGATGATTTGGGAACCCAAGAAATCCTAAGATCAAGCATTTAACCCTAAAGGTGCCAATGTTCTTTGAATGGTTAGTTCTTCCCGTAGAATGTTCTTATCGCTTTGACCCACTAATGTAATCCTTCCCACATATTAGCAGGATGTAAATGCACAGAATTATTGGGAAATTAGATGATTTGAGAACCCAAGAACTCCTAAGATCAAGCATTTAACCCTAAAGGTGCCAATGTTCTTTGAATGGTTAGTTCTTCCCTTAGAATGTTCTTATCGCTTTGACCCACTAATGTAATCCTTCCCACATATTAGTGGGATGTAAAAGCACAGAATTATTGGGAAATTAGATGATTTGAGAACCCAAGAACTCCTAAGATCAAGCATTTAACCCTAAAGGTGCCAATGTTCTTTGAATGGTTAGTTCTTCCCATAGAATGTTCTTATCGCTTTGACCCACTAATGTAATCCTTCCCACATATTAGCAGGATGTAAATGCACAGAATTATTGGGAAATTAGATGATTTGAGAACCCAAGAACTCCTAAGATCAAGCATTTAACCCTAAAGGTGCCAATGTTCTTTGAATGGTTAGTTCTTCCCGTAGAATGTTCTTATCGCTTTGACCCACTAATGTAATCCTTCCCACATATTAGCAGGATGTAAATGCACAGAATTATTGGGAAATTAGATGATTTGAGAACCCAAGAACTCCTAAGATCAAGCATTTAACCCTAAAGGTGCCAATGTTCTTAAAATGGTTAGTTCTTCTCTTAGAATGTTGTTATGGCTTTGACGCACTAATGTAATCCTTGCCACGTATTAGTGGGATCTAAATGCAAGTCATTATTAGGAAATTAGATGATTTGGGAACCCAAGAAATCCTAAGATCAAGCATTTAACCCTAAAGGTGCCAATGTTCTTTGAATGGTTAGTTCTTCCCGTAGAATGTTCTTATCGCTTTGACCCACTAATGTAATCCTTCCCACATATTAGCAGGATGTAAATGCACAGAATTATTGGGAAATTAGATGATTTGAGAACCCAAGAACTCCTAAGATCAAGCATTTAACCCTAAAGGTGCCAATGTTCTTTGAATGGTTAGTTCTTCCCTAGAATGTTCTTATCGCTTTGACCCACTAATGCAATCCTTCCCACATATTAGCATGATGTAAATGCACAGAATTATTGGGAAATTAGATGATTTGAGAACCCAAGAACTCCTAAGATCAAGCATTTAACCCTAAAGGTGCCAATGTTCTTTGAATGGTTAGTTCTTCCCGTAGAATGTTCTTATCGCTTTGACCCACTAATGTAATCCTTCCCACATATTAGCAGGATGTAAATGCACAGAATTATTGGGAAATTAGATGATTTGAGAACCCAAGAACTCCTAAGATCAAGCATTTAACCCTAAAGGTGCCAATGTTCTTTGAATGGTTAGTTCTTCCCGTAGAATGTTCTTATCGCTTTGACCCACTAATGTAATCCTTCCCACATATTAGCAGGATGTAAATGCACAGAATTATTGGGAAATTAGATGATTTGAGAACCCAAGAACTCCTAAGATCAAGCATTTAACCCTAAAGGTGCCAATGTTCTTAAAATGGTTAGTTCTTCTCTTAGAATGTTGTTATGGCTTTGACGCACTAATGTAATCCTTGCCACGTATTAGTGGGATCTAAATGCACGTAATTATTAGGAAATTAGACGATTTGGGAACCCAAGAACTCCTAAGATCAAGCATTTAACCCTAAAGGTGCCAATGTTCTTTGAATGGTTAGTTCTTCCCGTAGAATGTTCTTATCGCTTTGACCCACTAATGTAATCCTTCCCACATATTAGCAGGATGTAAATGCACAGAATTATTGGGAAATTAGATGATTTGAGAACCCAAGAACTCCTAAGATCAAGCATTTAACCCTAAAGGTGCCACAATGTTCTTTGAATGGTTAGTTCTTCCCTTAGAATGTTCTTATCGCTTTGACCCACTAATGTAATCCTTCCCACATATTAGTGGGATCTAAATGCACAGAATTATTGGGAAATTAGATGATTTGAGAACCCAAGAACTCCTAAGATCAAGCATTTAACCCTAAAGGTGCCAATGTTCTTTGAATGGTTAGTTCTTCCCGTAGAATGTTCTTATCGCTTTGACCCACTAATGTAATCCTTCCCACATATTAGCATGGATGTAAATGCACAGAATTATTGGGAAATTAGATGATTTGAGAACCCAAGAACTCCTAAGATCAAGCATTTAACCCTAAAGGTGCCAATGTTCTTTGAATGGTTAGTTCTTCCCGTAGAATGTTCTTATCGCTTTGACCCACTAATGTAATCCTTCCCACATATTAGCAGGATGTAAATGCACAGAATTATTGGGAAATTAGATGATTTGAGAACCCAAGAACTCCTAAGATCAAGCATTTAACCCTAAAGGTGCCAATGTTCTTAAAATGGTTAGTTCTTCTCTTAGAATGTTGTTATGGCTTTGACGCACTAATGTAATCCTTCCACATATTAGTGGGATCTAAAAGCACGTAATTATTAGGAAATTAGATGATTTGGGAACCCAAGAAATCCTAAGATCAAGCATTTAACCCTAAAGGTGCCAATGTTCTTTGAATGGTTAGTTCTTCCCGTAGAATGTTCTTATCGCTTTGACCCACTAATGTAATCCTTCCCACATATTAGCAGGATGTAAATGCACAGAATTATTGGGAAATTAGATGATTTGAGAACCCAAGAACTCCTAAGATCAAGCATTTAACCCTAAAGGTGCCAATGTTCTTTGAATGGTTAGTTCTTCCCGTAGAATGTTCTTATCGCTTTGACCCACTAATGTAATCCTTCCCACATATTAGTGGGATGTAAATGCACAGAATTATTGGGAAATTAGATGATTTGAGAACCCAAGAACTCCTAAGATCAAGCATTTAACCCTAAAGGTGCCAATGTTCTTTGAATGGTTAGTTCTTCCCGTAGAATGTTCTTATCGCTTTGACCCACTAATGTAATCCTTCCCACATATTAGCAGGATGTAAATGCACAGAATTATTGGGAAATTAGATGATTTGAGAACCCAAGAACTCCTAAGATCAAGCATTTAACCCTAAAGGTGCCAATGTTCTTTGAATGGTTAGTTCTTCCCGTAGAATGTTCTTATCGCTTTGACCCACTAATGTAATCCTTCCCACATATTAGCATGATGTAAATGCACAGAATTATTGGGAAATTAGATGATTTGAGAACCCAAGAACTCCTAAGATCAAGCATTTAACCCTAAAGGTGCCAATGTTCTTTGAATGGTTAGTTCTTCCCTTAGAATGTTCTTATGGCTTTGACCCACTAATGTAATCCTTCCCACATATTAGTGGGATCTAAATGCACAGTAATTATTAGGAAATTAGATGATTTGGGAACCCAAGAAATCCTAAGATCAAGCATTTAACCCTAAAGGTGCCAATGTTCTTTGAATGGTTAGTTCTTCCCGTAGAATGTTCTTATCGCTTTGACCCACTAATGTAATCCTTCCCACATATTAGTAGGGATGTAAATGCACAGAATTATTGGGAAATTAGATGATTTGAGAACCCAAGAACTCCTAAGATCAAGCATTTAACCCTAAAGGTGCCAATGTTCTTTGAATGGTTAGTTCTTCCCGTAGAATGTTCTTATCGCTTTGACCCACTAATGTAATCCTTCCCACATATTAGCAGGATGTAAATGCACAGAATTATTGGGAAATTAGATGATTTGAGAACCCAAGAACTCCTAAGATCAAGCATTTAACCCTAAAGGTGCCAATGTTCTTTGAATGGTTAGTTCTTCCCGTAGAATGTTCTTATCGCTTTGACCCACTAATGTAATCCTTCCCACATATTAGCAGGATGTAAATGCACAGAATTATTGGGAAATTAGATGATTTGAGAACCCAAGAACTCCTAAGATCAAGCATTTAACCCTAAAGGTGCCAATGTTCTTTGAATGGTTAGTTCTTCCCGTAGAATGTTCTTATCGCTTTGACCCACTAATGTAATCCTTCCCACATATTAGCAGGATGTAAATGCACAGAATTATTGGGAAATTAGATGATTTGAGAACCCAAGAACTCCTAAGATCAAGCATTTAACCCTAAAGGTGCCAATGTTCTTAAAATGGTTAGTTCTTCTCTTAGAATGTTGTTATGGCTTTGACGCACTAATGTAATCCTTGCCACGTATTAGTGGGATCTAAATGCACGTCATTATTAGGAAATTAGATGATTTGGGAACCCAAGAAATCCTAAGATCAAGCATTTAACCCTACAGGTGCCAATGTTCTTTGAATGGTTAGTTCTTCCCGTAGAATGTTCTTATCGCTTTGACCCACTAATGTAATCCTTCCCACATATTAGCAGGATGTAAATGCACAGAATTATTGGGAAATTAGATGATTTGAGAACCCAAGAACTCCTAAGATCAAGCATTTAACCCTAAAGGTGCCAATGTTCTTAAATGGTTAGTTCTTCTCTTAGAATGTTGTTATGGCTTTGACCCACTAATGTAATCCTTCCCACATATTAGTGGGATCTAAATGCACGTAATTATTAGGAAATTAGATGATTTGAGAACCCAAGAAATCCTAAGATCAAGCATTTAACCCTAAAGGTGCCAATGTTCTTTGAATGGTTAGTTCTTCCCGTAGAATGTTCTTATCGCTTTGACCCACTAATGTAATCCTTCCCACATATTAGCAGGATGTAAATGCACAGAATTATTGGGAAATTAGATGATTTGAGAACCCAAGAACTCCTAAGATCAAGCATTTAACCCTAAAGGTGCCAATGTTCTTAAATGGTTAGTTCTTCTCTTAGAATGTTCTTATGGCTTTGACCCACTAATGTAATCCTTCCCACATATTAGCAGGATCTAAATGCACAGAATTATTAGGAAATTAGATGATTTGAGAACCCAAGAACTCCTAAGATCAAGCATTTAACCCTAAAGGTGCCAATGTTCTTTGAATGGTTAGTTCTTCCCGTAGAATGTTCTTATCGCTTTGACCCACTAATGTAATCCTTCCCACATATTAGCAGGATGTAAATGCACAGAATTATTGGGAAATTAGATGATTTGAGAACCCAAGAACTCCTAAGATCAAGCATTTAACCCTAAAGGTGCCAATGTTCTTTGAATGGTTAGTTCTTCCCTTAGAATGTTCTTATCGCTTTGACCCACTAATGTAATCCTTCCCACATATTAGTAGGATCTAAATGCACAGAATTATTGGGAAATTAGATGATTTGAGAACCCAAGAACTCCTAAGATCAAGCATTTAACCCTAAAGGTGCCAATGTTCTTTGAATGGTTAGTTCTTCCCGTAGAATGTTCTTATCGCTTTGACCCACTAATGCAATCCTTCCCACATATTAGCATGATGTAACTGCACAGAATTATTGGGAAATTAGATGATTTGAGAACCCAAGAACTCCTAAGATCAAGCATTTAACCCTAAAGGTGCCAATGTTCTTTGAATGGTTAGTTCTTCCCTTAGAATGTTCTTATCGCTTTGACCCACTAATGTAATCCTTCCCACATATTAGCAGGATGTAAATGCACAGAATTATTGGGAAATTAGATGATTTGAGAACCCAAGAACTCCTAAGATCAAGCATTTAACCCTAAAGGTGCCAATGTTCTTAAATGGTTAGTTCTTCCCTTAGAATGTTCTTATGGCTTTGACCCACTAATGTAATCCTTCCCACATATTAGCATGATGTAAATGCACATAATTATTAGGAAATTTGATGATTTGAGAACCCAAGAACTCCTAAGATCAAGCATTTAACCCTAAAGGTGCCAATGTTCTTGGAATGGTTAGTTCTTCCCGTAGAATGTTCTTATCGCTTTGACCCACTAATGTAATCCTTCCCACATATTAGCAGGATGTAAATGCACAGAATTATTGGGAAATTAGATGATTTGAGAACCCAAGAACTCCTAAGATCAAGCATTTAACCCTAAAGGTGCCAATGTTCTTTGAATGGTTAGTTCTTCCCTAGAATGTTCTTATGGCTTTGACCCACTAATGTAATCCTTCCCACATATTAGTGGGATGTAAATGCACAGTAATTATTGGGAAATTAGATGA
This sequence comes from Angophora floribunda, assembly GCA_014182895.1. Lineage (NCBI taxonomy): Eukaryota > Viridiplantae > Streptophyta > Magnoliopsida > Myrtales > Myrtaceae > Angophora > Angophora floribunda. The sequence continues at coordinate 23,255 of JABKBU010000016.1, read as the reverse complement.
TTTGAGAACCCAAGAACTCCTAAGATCAAGCATTTAACCCTAAAGGTGCCAATGTTCTTTGAATGGTTAGTTCTTCCCGTAGAATGTTCTTATCGCTTTGACCCACTAATGTAATCCTTCCCACATATTAGCAGGATGTAAATGCACAGAATTATTGGGAAATTAGATGATTTGAGAACCCAAGAACTCCTAAGATCAAGCATTTAACCCTAAAGGTGCCAATGTTCTTAAAATGGTTAGTTCTTCTCTTAGAATGTTGTTATGGCTTTGACGCACTAATGTAATCCTTGCCACGTATTAGTGGGATCTAAATGCACGTCATTATTAGGAAATTAGATGATTTGGGAACCCAAGAAATCCTAAGATCAAGCATTTAACCCTACAGGTGCCAATGTTCTTTGAATGGTTAGTTCTTCCCGTAGAATGTTCTTATCGCTTTGACCCACTAATGTAATCCTTCCCACATATTAGCAGGATGTAAATGCACAGAATTATTGGGAAATTAGATGATTTGAGAACCCAAGAACTCCTAAGATCAAGCATTTAACCCTAAAGGTGCCAATGTTCTTAAAATGGTTAGTTCTTCTCTTAGAATGTTCTTATGGCTTTGACCCACTAATGTAATCCTTCCCACGTATTAGTGGGATCTAAATGCACAGTAATTATTAGGAAATTAGATGATTTGAGAACCCAAGAAATCCTAAGATCAAGCATTTAACCCTAAAGGTGCCAATGTTCTTTGAATGGTTAGTTCTTCCCGTAGAATGTTCTTATCGCTTTGACCCACTAATGTAATCCTTCCCACATATTAGCAGGATGTAAATGCACAGAATTATTGGGAAATTAGATGATTTGAGAACCCAAGAACTCCTAAGATCAAGCATTTAACCCTAAAGGTGCCAATGTTCTTTGAATGGTTAGTTCTTCCCGTAGAATGTTCTTATCGCTTTGACCCACTAATGTAATCCTTCCCACATATTAGCAGGATGTAAATGCACAGAATTATTGGGAAATTAGATGATTTGAGAACCCAAGAACTCCTAAGATCAAGCATTTAACCCTAAAGGTGCCAATGTTCTTAAAATGGTTAGTTCTTCTCTTAGAATGTTGTTATGGCTTTGACGCACTAATGTAATCCTTCCACGTATTAGTGGGATCTAAATGCACGTAATTATTAGGAAATTAGATGATTTGGGAACCCAAGAAATCCTAAGATCAAGCATTTAACCCTAAAGGTGCCAATGTTCTTTGAATGGTTAGTTCTTCCCGTAGAATGTTCTTATCGCTTTGACCCACTAATGTAATCCTTCCCACATATTAGCAGGATGTAAATGCACAGAATTATTGGGAAATTAGATGATTTGAGAACCCAAGAACTCCTAAGATCAAGCATTTAACCCTAAAGGTGCCAATGTTCTTTGAATGGTTAGTTCTTCCCTTAGAATGTTCTTATCGCTTTGACCCACTAATGTAATCCTTCCCACATATTAGTGGGATCTAAATGCACAGAATTATTGGGAAATTAGATGATTTGAGAACCCAAGAACTCCTAAGATCAAGCATTTAACCCTAAAGGTGCCAATGTTCTTTGAATGGTTAGTTCTTCCCGTAGAATGTTCTTATCGCTTTGACCCACTAATGTAATCCTTCCCACATATTAGCAGGATGTAAATGCACAGAATTATTGGGAAATTAGATGATTTGAGAACCCAAGAACTCCTAAGATCAAGCATTTAACCCTAAAGGTGCCAATGTTCTTTGAATGGTTAGTTCTTCCCTTAGAATGTTCTTATCGGCTTTGACCCACTAATGTAATCCTTCCCACATATTAGTGGGATGTAAATGCACAGAATTATTGGGAAATTAGATGATTTGAGAACCCAAGAACTCCTAAGATCAAGCATTTAACCCTAAAGGTGCCAATGTTCTTTGAATGGTTAGTTCTTCCCGTAGAATGTTCTTATCGCTTTGACCCACTAATGTAATCCTTCCCACATATTAGCAGGATGTAAATGCACAGAATTATTGGGAAATTAGATGATTTGAGAACCCAAGAACTCCTAAGATCAAGCATTTAACCCTAAAGGTGCCAATGTTCTTTGAATGGTTAGTTCTTCCCGTAGAATGTTCTTATCGCTTTGACCCACTAATGTAATCCTTCCCACATATTAGCAGGATGTAAATGCACAGAATTATTGGGAAATTAGATGATTTGAGAACCCAAGAACTCCTAAGATCAAGCATTTAACCCTAAAGGTGCCAATGTTCTTTGAATGGTTAGTTCTTCCCGTAGAATGTTCTTATCGCTTTGACCCACTAATGTAATCCTTCCCACATATTAGCAGGATGTAAATGCACAGAATTATTGGGAAATTAGATGATTTGAGAACCCAAGAACTCCTAAGATCAAGCATTTAACCCTAAAGGTGCCAATGTTCTTAAAATGGTTAGTTCTTCTCTTAGAATGTTGTTATGGCTTTGACGCACTAATGTAATCCTTCCCACATATTAGTGGGATCTAAATGCACGTAATTATTAGGAAATTAGATGATTTGGGAACCCAAGAAATCCTAAGATCAAGCATTTAACCCTAAAGGTGCCAATGTTCTTTGAATGGTTAGTTCTTCCCGTAGAATGTTCTTATCGCTTTGACCCACTAATGTAATCCTTCCCACATATTAGCAGGATGTAAATGCACAGAATTATTGGGAAATTAGATGATTTGAGAACCCAAGAACTCCTAAGATCAAGCATTTAACCCTAAAGGTGCCAATGTTCTTTGAATGGTTAGTTCTTCCCTAGAATGTTCTTATCGCTTTGACCCACTAATGTAATCCTTCCCACATATTAGCAGGATGTAAATGCACAGAATTATTGGGAAATTAGATGATTTGAGAACCCAAGAACTCCTAAGATCAAGCATTTAACCCTAAAGGTGCCAATGTTCTTTGAATGGTTAGTTCTTCCCTTAGAATGTTCTTATCGCTTTGACCCACTAATGTAATCCTTCCCACATATTAGCAGGATGTAAATGCACAGAATTATTGGGAAATTAGATGATTTGAGAACCCAAGAACTCCTAAGATCAAGCATTTAACCCTAAAGGTGCCAATGTTCTTTGAATGGTTAGTTCTTCCCGTAGAATGTTCTTATCGCTTTGACCCACTAATGTAATCCTTCCCACATATTAGCAGGATGTAAATGCACAGAATTATTGGGAAATTAGATGATTTGAGAACCCAAGAACTCCTAAGATCAAGCATTTAACCCTAAAGGTGCCAATGTTCTTAAAATGGTTAGTTCTTCTCTTAGAATGTTGTTATGGCTTTGACGCACTAATGTAATCCTTCCCACGTATTAGTGGGATCTAAATGCACGTAATTATTAGGAAATTAGATGATTTGGGAACCCAAGAAATCCTAAGATCAAGCATTTAACCCTAAAGGTGCCAATGTTCTTTGAATGGTTAGTTCTTCCCGTAGAATGTTCTTATCGCTTTGACCCACTAATGTAATCCTTCCCACATATTAGCAGGATGTAAATGCACAGAATTATTGGGAAATTAGATGATTTGAGAACCCAAGAACTCCTAAGATCAAGCATTTAACCCTAAAGGTGCCAATGTTCTTTGAATGGTTAGTTCTTCCCGTAGAATGTTCTTATCGCTTTGACCCACTAATGTAATCCTTCCCACATATTAGCAGGATGTAAATGCACAGAATTATTGGGAAATTAGATGATTTGAGAACCCAAGAACTCCTAAGATCAAGCATTTAACCCTAAAGGTGCCAATGTTCTTTGAATGGTTAGTTCTTCCCGTAGAATGTTCTTATCGCTTTGACCCACTAATGTAATCCTTCCCACATATTAGCAGGATGTAAATGCACAGAATTATTGGGAAATTAGATGATTTGAGAACTCAAGAACTCCTAAGATCAAGCATGTAACCCTAAAGGTGCCTATGTTCTTAGAAAGGTTAGTTCTTCCCGTAGAATGTTCTTATCGCTTTGACCCACTAATGTAATCCTTCCCACATATTAGTAGGATGTAAATGCACATAATTATTGGGAAATTAGATGATTTGAGAACCCAAGAACTCCTAAGATCAAGCATTTAACCCTAAAGGTGCCAATGTTCTTTGAATGGTTAGTTCTTCCCGTAGAATGTTCTTATCGCTTTGACCCACTAATGCAATCCTTCCCACATATTAGCAGGATGTAAATGCACAGAATTATTGGGAAATTAGATGATTTGAGAACCCAAGAACTCCTAAGATCAAGCATTTAACCCTAAAGGTGCCAATGTTCTTTGAATGGTTAGTTCTTCCCGTAGAATGTTCTTATCGCTTTGACCCACTAATGTAATCCTTCCCACATATTAGCAGGATGTAAATGCACAGAATTATTGGGAAATTAGATGATTTGAGAACCCAAGAACTCCTAAGATCAAGCATTTAACCCTAAAGGTGCCAATGTTCTTAAAATGGTTAGTTCTTCTCTTAGAATGTTGTTATGGCTTTGACGCACTAATGTAATCCTTCCCACATATTAGTGGGATCTAAAAGCACGTAATTATTAGGAAATTAGATGATTTGGGAACCCAAGAAATCCTAAGATCAAGCATTTAACCCTAAAGGTGCCAATGTTCTTTGAATGGTTAGTTCTTCCCGTAGAATGTTCTTATCGCTTTGACCCACTAATGTAATCCTTCCCACATATTAGCAGGATGTAAATGCACAGAATTATTGGGAAATTAGATGATTTGAGAACCCAAGAACTCCTAAGATCAAGCATTTAACCCTAAAGGTGCCAATGTTCTTAAAATGGTTAGTTCTTCTCTTAGAATGTTGTTATGGCTTTGACGCACTAATGTAATCCTTGCCACGTATTAGTGGGATCTAAATGCACGTAATTATTAGGAAATTAGACGATTTGGGAACCCAAGAAATCCTAAGATCAAGCATTTAACCCTAAAGGTGCCAATGTTCTTTGAATGGTTAGTTCTTCCCGTAGAATGTTCTTATCGCTTTGACCCACTAATGTAATCCTTCCCACATATTAGCAGGATGTAAATGCACAGAATTATTGGGAAATTAGATGATTTGAGAACCCAAGAACTCCTAAGATCAAGCATTTAACCCTAAAGGTGCCAATGTTCTTTGAATGGTTAGTTCTTCCCGTAGAATGTTCTTATCGCTTTGACCCACTAATGCAATCCTTCCCACATATTAGTAGGATGTAAATGCACAGAATTATTGGGAAATTAGATGATTTGAGAACCCAAGAACTCCTAAGATCAAGCATTTAACCCTAAAGGTGCCAATGTTCTTTGAATGGTTAGTTCTTCCCGTAGAATGTTCTTATCGCTTTGACCCACTAATGTAATCCTTCCCACATATTAGCAGGATGTAAATGCACAGAATTATTGGGAAATTAGATGATTTGAGAACCCAAGAACTCCTAAGATCAAGCATTTAACCCTAAAGGTGCCAATGTTCTTAAAATGGTTAGTTCTTCTCTTAGAATGTTGTTATGGCTTTGACGCACTAATGTAATCCTTCCCACGTATTAGTGGGATCTAAATGCACGTAATTATTAGGAAATTAGATGATTTGGGAACCCAAGAAATCCTAAGATCAAGCATTTAACCCTAAAGGTGCCAATGTTCTTTGAATGGTTAGTTCTTCCCGTAGAATGTTCTTATCGCTTTGACCCACTAATGTAATCCTTCCCACATATTAGCAGGATGTAAATGCACAGAATTATTGGGAAATTAGATGATTTGAGAACCCAAGAACTCCTAAGATCAAGCATTTAACCCTAAAGGTGCCAATGTTCTTTGAATGGTTAGTTCTTCCCGTAGAATGTTCTTATCGCTTTGACCCACTAATGTAATCCTTCCCATTTATTAGTAGGAAGTAAATGCACATAATTATTAGGAAATTAGATGATTTGAGAACTCAAGAACTCCTAAGATCAAGCATTTAACCCTAAAGGTGCCAATGTTCTTTGAATGGTTAGTTCTTCCCGTAGAATGTTCTTATGGCTTTGACCCACTAATGTAATCCTTCCCACATATTAGCATGGGATGTAAATGCACAGAATTATTAGGAAATTAGATGATTTGAGAACCCAAGAACTCCTAAGATCAAGCATTTAACCCTAAAGGTGCCAATGTTCTTTGAATGGTTAGTTCTTCCCGTAGAATGTTCTTATCGCTTTGACCCACTAATGTAATCCTTCCCACATATTAGCAGGATGTAAATGCACAGAATTATTGGGAAATTAGATGATTTGAGAACCCAAGAACTCCTAAGATCAAGCATTTAACCCTAAAGGTGCCAATGTTCTTAAAATGGTTAGTTCTTCTCTTAGAATGTTGTTATGGCTTTGACGCACTAATGTAATCCTTCCCACATATTAGTGGATCTAAATGCACGTAATTATTAGGAAATTAGATGATTTGGGAACCCAAGAAATCCTAAGATCAAGCATTTAACCCTAAAGGTGCCAATGTTCTTTGAATGGTTAGTTCTTCCCGTAGAATGTTCTTATCGCTTTGACCCACTAATGTAATCCTTCCCACATATTAGCAGGATGTAAATGCACAGAATTATTGGGAAATTAGATGATTTGAGAACCCAAGAACTCCTAAGATCAAGCATTTAACCCTAAAGGTGCCAATGTTCTTTGAATGGTTAGTTCTTCCCGTAGAATGTTCTTATGCTTTGACCCACTAATGTAATCCTTCCCACATATTAGTTGTAAATGCACAGAATTATTGGGAAATTAGATGATTTGAGAACCCAAGAACTCCTAAGATCAAGCATTTAACCCTAAAGGTGCCAATGTTCTTTGAATGGTTAGTTCTTCCCGTAGAATGTTCTTATCGCTTTGACCCACTAATGTAATCCTTCCCACATATTAGCAGGATGTAAATGCACAGAATTATTGGGAAATTAGATGATTTGAGAACCCAAGAACTCCTAAGATCAAGCATTTAACCCTAAAGGTGCCAATGTTCTTTGAATGGTTAGTTCTTCCCGTAGAATGTTCTTATCGCTTTGACCCACGAATGTAATCCTTCCCACATATTAGCAGGATGTAAATGCACAGAATTATTGGGAAATTAGATGATTTGAGAACCCAAGAACTCCTAAGATCAAGCATTTAACCCTAAAGGTGCCAATGTTCTTAAAATGGTTAGTTCTTCTCTTAGAATGTTGTTATGGCTTTGACGCACTAATGTAATCCTTCCCACGTATTAGTGGGATCTAAATGCACGTAATTATTAGGAAATTAGATGATTTGGGAACCCAAGAAATCCTAAGATCAAGCATTTAACCCTAAAGGTGCCAATGTTCTTTGAATGGTTAGTTCTTCCCGTAGAATGTTCTTATCGCTTTGACCCACTAATGTAATCCTTCCCACATATTAGCAGGATGTAAATGCACAGAATTATTGGGAAATTAGATGATTTGAGAACCCAAGAACTCCTAAGATCAAGCATTTAACCCTAAAGGTGCCAATGTTCTTTGAATGGTTAGTTCTTCCCGTAGAATGTTCTTATCGCTTTGACCCACTAATGTAATCCTTCCCACATATTAGTGGATCTAAATGCACAGAATTATTGGGAAATTAGATGATTTGAGAACCCAAGAACTCCTAAGATCAAGCATTTAACCCTAAAGGTGCCAATGTTCTTTGAATGGTTAGTTCTTCCCGTAGAATGTTCTTATCGCTTTGACCCACTAATGCAATCCTTCCCACATATTAGCAGGATGTAAATGCACAGAATTATTGGGAAATTAGATGATTTGAGAACCCAAGAACTCCTAAGATCAAGCATTTAACCCTAAAGGTGCCAATGTTCTTTGAATGGTTAGTTCTTCCCGTAGAATGTTCTTATCGCTTTGACCCACTAATGTAATCCTTCCCACATATTAGCAGGATGTAAATGCACAGAATTATTGGGAAATTAGATGATTTGAGAACCCAAGAACTCCTAAGATCAAGCATTTAACCCTAAAGGTGCCAATGTTCTTAAAATGGTTAGTTCTTCTCTTAGAATGTTGTTATGGCTTTGACGCACTAATGTAATCCTTCCCACATATTAGTGGGATCTAAATGCACGTAATTATTAGGAAATTAGATGATTTGGGAACCCAAGAAATCCTAAGATCAAGCATTTAACCCTAAAGGTGCCAATGTTCTTTGAATGGTTAGTTCTTCCCGTAGAATGTTCTTATCGCTTTGACCCACTAATGTAATCCTTCCCACATATTAGCAGGATGTAAATGCACAGAATTATTGGGAAATTAGATGATTTGAGAACCCAAGAACTCCTAAGATCAAGCATTTAACCCTAAAGGTGCCAATGTTCTTTGAATGGTTAGTTCTTCCCGTAGAATGTTCTTATCGCTTTGACCCACTAATGTAATCCTTCCCACATATTAGCAGGATGTAAATGCACAGAATTATTGGGAAATTAGATGATTTGAGAACCCAAGAACTCCTAAGATCAAGCATTTAACCCTAAAGGTGCCAATGTTCTTTGAATGGTTAGTTCTTCCCATAGAATCTTCTTATCTCTTTAACCCACTAATGTAATCCTTCCCATTTATTAGTAGGAAGTAAATGCACATAATTATTAGGAAATTAGATGATTTGAGAACCCAAGAACTCCTAAGATCAAGCATTTAACCCTAAAGGTGCCAATGTTCTTTGAATGGTTAGTTCTTCCCGTAGAATGTTCTTATCGCTTTGACCCACTAATGTAATCCTTCCCACATATTAGCAGGATGTAAATGCACAGAATTATTGGGAAATTAGATGATTTGAGAACCCAAGAACTCCTAAGATCAAGCATTTAACCCTAAAGGTGCCAATGTTCTTAAAATGGTTAGTTCTTCTCTTAGAATGTTGTTATGGCTTTGACGCACTAATGTAATCCTTCCCACATATTAGTGGGATCTAAATGCACGTAATTATTAGGAAATTAGATGATTTGGGAACCCAAGAAATCCTAAGATCAAGCATTTAACCCTAAAGGTGCCAATGTTCTTTGAATGGTTAGTTCTTCCCGTAGAATGTTCTTATCGCTTTGACCCACTAATGTAATCCTTCCCATATTAGCATGATGTAAATGCACAGAATTATTGGGAAATTAGATGATTTGAGAACCCAAGAACTCCTAAGATCAAGCATTTAACCCTAAAGGTGCCAATGTTCTTTGAATGGTTAGTTCTTCCCGTAGAATGTTCTTATCGCTTTGACCCACTAATGTAATCCTTCCCACATATTAGCAGGATGTAAATGCACAGAATTATTGGGAAATTAGATGATTTGAGAACCCAAGAACTCCTAAGATCAAGCATTTAACCCTAAAGGTGCCAATGTTCTTAAAATGGTTAGTTCTTCTCTTAGAATGTTGTTATGGCTTTGACGCACTAATGTAATCCTTCCCACATATTAGTGGGATCTAAAAGCACGTAATTATTAGGAAATTAGATGATTTGGGAACCCAAGAAATCCTAAGATCAAGCATTTAACCCTAAAGGTGCCAATGTTCTTTGAATGGTTAGTTCTTCCCGTAGAATGTTCTTATCGCTTTGACCCACTAATGTAATCCTTCCCACATATTAGCAGGATGTAAATGCACAGAATTATTGGGAAATTAGATGATTTGAGAACCCAAGAACTCCTAAGATCAAGCATTTAACCCTAAAGGTGCCAATGTTCTTTGAATGGTTAGTTCTTCCCTTAGAATGTTCTTATGGCTTTGACCCACTAATGTAATCCTTCCCACATATTAGTAGGGATCTAAATGCACATAATTATTAGGAAATTAGATGATTTGAGAACCCAAGAACTCCTAAGATCAAGCATTTAACCCTAAAGGTGCCAATGTTCTTTGAATGGTTAGTTCTTCCCGTAGAATGTTCTTATCGCTTTGACCCACTAATGTAATCCTTCCCACATATTAGCAGGATGTAAATGCACAGAATTATTGGGAAATTAGATGATTTGAGAACCCAAGAACTCCTAAGATCAAGCATTTAACCCTAAAGGTGCCAATGTTCTTTGAATGGTTAGTTCTTCCCGTAGAATGTTCTTATCGCTTTGACTCAGTAATGTAATCCTTCCCACATATTAGCAGCATGTAAATGCACATAATTATTAGGAAATTAGATGATTTGAGAACCCAAGAACTCCTAAGATCAAGCATTTAACCATAAAGGTGCCAATGTTCTTGGAATGGTTAGTTCTTCCCGTAGAATGTTCTTATCGCTTTGACCCACTAATGTAATCCTTCCCACATATTAGCAGGATGTAAGTGCACAGAATTATTGGGAAATTAGGTGATTTGGGAACCCAAGAAATCCTAAGATCAAGCATTTAACCCTAAAGGTGCCAATGTTCTTGGAATGGTTAGTTCTTCCCGTAGAATCATCTTATCTCTTTAACCCACTAATGTAATCCTTCCCTTTTATTAATAGGATGTAAATGCACAGAATTATTAGGAAATTAGATGATTTGGGAACCCAAGAAATCCTAAGATCAAGCATTTAACCCTACAGGTGCCAATGTTCTTTGAATGGTTAGTTCTTCCCGTAGAATGTTCTTATCGCTTTGACCCACTAATGTAATCCTTCCCACATATTAGCAGGATGTAAATGCACAGAATTATTGGGAAATTAGATGATTTGAGAACCCAAGAACTCCTAAGATCAAGCATTTAACCCTAAAGGTGCCAATGTTCTTAAAATGGTTAGTTCTTCTCTTAGAATGTTGTTATGGCTTTGACGCACTAATGTAATCCTTCCCACATATTAGTGGGATCTAAATGCACGTAATTATTAGGAAATTAGATGATTTGGGAACCCAAGAAATCCTAAGATCAAGCATTTAACCCTAAAGGTGCCAATGTTCTTTGAATGGTTAGTTCTTCCCGTAGAATGTTCTTATCGCTTTGACCCACTAATGTAATCCTTCCCACATATTAGCAGGATGTAAATGCACAGAATTATTGGGAAATTAGATGATTTGAGAACCCAAGAACTCCTAAGATCAAGCATTTAACCCTAAAGGTGCCAATGTTCTTTGAATGGTTAGTTCTTCCCTTAGAATGTTCTTATCGCTTTGACCCACTAATGTAATCCTTCCCACATATTAGTAGGATGTAAATGCACAGAATTATTGGGAAATTAGATGATTTGAGAACCCAAGAACTCCTAAGATCAAGCATTTAACCCTAAAGGTGCCAATGTTCTTTGAATGGTTAGTTCTTCCTGTAGAATGTTCTCATCGCTTTGACCCACTAATGCAAACCTTCCCACATATTAGCAGGATGCAAATGCACAGAATTATTGGGAAATTAGATGATTTGAGAACCCAAGAACTCCTAAGATCAAGTATTTAACCCTAAAGGTGCCAATGTTCTTTGAATGGTTAGTTCTTCCCGTAGAATGTTCTTATCGCTTTGACCCACTAATGTAATCCTTCCCACATATTAGCAGGATGTAAATGCACAGAATTATTGGGAAATTAGATGATTTGAGAACCCAAGAACTCCTAAGATCAAGCATTTAACCCTAAAGGTGCCAATGTTCTTAAAATGGTTAGTTCTTCTCTTAGAATGTTGTTATGGCTTTGACGCACTAATGTAATCCTTCCCACATATTAGTGGGATCTAAAAGCACGTAATTATTAGGAAATTAGATGATTTGGGAACCCAAGAAATCCTAAGATCAAGCATTTAACCCTAAAGGTGCCAATGTTCTTTGAATGGTTAGTTCTTCCCGTAGAATGTTCTTATCGCTTTGACCCACTAATGTAATCCTTCCCACATATTAGCAGGATGTAAATGCACAGAATTATTGGGAAATTAGATGATTTGAGAACCCAAGAACTCCTAAGATCAAGCATTTAACCCTAAAGGTGCCAATGTTCTTAAAATGGTTAGTTCTTCTCTTAGAATGTTGTTATGGCTTTGACGCACTAATGTAATCCTTCCCACGTATTAGTGGGATCTAAAAGCACGTAATTATTAGGAAATTAGATGATTTGGTAACCCAAGAAATCCTAAGATCAAGCATTTAACCCTAAAGGTGCCAATGTTCTTTGAATGGTTAGTTCTTCCCGTAGAATGTTCTTATCGCTTTGACCCACTAATGTAATCCTTCCCACATATTAGCAGGATGTAAATGCACAGAATTATTGGGAAATTAGATGATTTGAGAACCCAAGAACTCCTAAGATCAAGCATTTAACCCTAAAGGTGCCAATGTTCTTTGAATGGTTAGTTCTTCCCGTAGAATGTTCTTATCGCTTTGACCCACTAATGTAATCCTTCCCACATATTAGCAGGATGTAAATGCACAGAATTATTGGGAAATTAGATGATTTGAGAACCCAAGAACTCCTAAGATCAAGCATTTAACCCTAAAGGTGCCAATGTTCTTTGAATGGTTAGTTCTTCCCGTAGAATGTTCTTATCGCTTTGACCCACTAATGTAATCCTTCCCACATATTAGCAGGATGTAAATGCACAGAATTATTGGGAAATTAGATGATTTGAGAACCCAAGAACTCCTAAGATCAAGCATTTAACCCTAAAGGTGCCAATGTTCTTTGAATGGTTAGTTCTTCCCGTAGAATGTTCTTATCGCTTTGACCCACTAATGTAATCCTTCCCACATATTAGCAGGATGTAAATGCACAGAATTATTGGGAAATTAGATGATTTGAGAACCCAAGAACTCCTAAGATCAAGCATTTAACCCTAAAGGTGCCAATGTTCTTTGAATGGTTAGTTCTTCCCGTAGAATGTTCTTATCGCTTTGACCCACTAATGTAATCCTTCCCACATATTAGCAGGATGTAAATGCACAGAATTATTGGGAAATTAGATGATTTGAGAACCCAAGAACTCCTAAGATCAAGCATTTAACCCTAAAGGTGCCAATGTTCTTTGAATGGTTAGTTCTTCCCGTAGAATGTTCTTATCGCTTTGACCCACTAATGCAATCCTTCCCACATATTAGCATGGGATGTAAATGCACAGAATTATTGGGAAATTAGATGATTTGAGAACCCAAGAACTCCTAAGATCAAGCATTTAACCCTAAAGGTGCCAATGTTCTTTGAATGGTTAGTTCTTCCCGTAGAATGTTCTTATCGCTTTGACCCACTAATGTAATCCTTCCCACATATTAGCAGGATGTAAATGCACAGAATTATTGGGAAATTAGATGATTTGAGAACCCAAGAACTCCTAAGATCAAGCATTTAACCCTAAAGGTGCCAATGTTCTTAAAATGGTTAGTTCTTCTCTTAGAATGTTGTTATGGCTTTGACGCACTAATGTAATCCTTCCCACATATTAGTGGGATCTAAAAGCACGTAATTATTAGGAAATTAGACGATTTGGGAACCCAAGAAATCCTAAGATCAAGCATTTAACCCTAAAGGTGCCAATGTTCTTTGAATGGTTAGTTCTTCCCGTAGAATGTTCTTATCGCTTTGACCCACTAATGTAATCCTTCCCACATATTAGCAGGATGTAAATGCACAGAATTATTGGGAAATTAGATGATTTGAGAACCCAAGAACTCCTAAGATCAAGCATTTAACCCTAAAGGTGCCAATGTTCTTAAAATGGTTAGTTCTTCTCTTAGAATGTTGTTATGGCTTTGACGCACTAATGTAATCCTTGCCACGTATTAGTGGGATCTAAAAGCACGTAATTATTAGGAAATTAGATGATTTGGGAACCCAAGAAATCCTAAGATCAAGCATTTAACCCTAAAGGTGCCAATGTTCTTTGAATGGTTAGTTCTTCCCGTAGAATGTTCTTATCGCTTTGACCCACTAATGTAATCCTTCCCACATATTAGCAGGATGTAAATGCACAGAATTATTGGGAAATTAGATGATTTGAGAACCCAAGAACTCCTAAGATCAAGCATTTAACCCTAAAGGTGCCAATGTTCTTAAAATGGTTAGTTCTTCTCTTAGAATGTTGTTATGGCTTTGACGCACTAATGTAATCCTTGCCACGTATTAGTGGGATCTAAATGCACGTAATTATTAGGAAATTAGACGATTTGGGAACCCAAGAAATCCTAAGATCAAGCATTTAACCCTAAAGGTGCCAATGTTCTTTGAATGGTTAGTTCTTCCCGTAGAATGTTCTTATCGCTTTGACCCACTAATGTAATCCTTCCCACATATTAGCAGGATGTAAATGCACAGAATTATTGGGAAATTAGATGATTTGAGAACCCAAGAACTCCTAAGATCAAGCATTTAACCCTAAAGGTGCCAATGTTCTTTGAATGGTTAGTTCTTCCCTTAGAATGTTCTTATCGCTTTGACCCACTAATGTAATCCTTCCCACATATTAGCAGGATGTAAATGCACAGAATTATTGGGAAATTAGATGATTTGAGAACCCAAGAACTCCTAAGATCAAGCATTTAACCCTAAAGGTGCCAATGTTCTTTGAATGGTTAGTTCTTCCCGTAGAATGTTCTTATCGCTTTGACCCACTAATGTAATCCTTCCCACATATTAGCAGGATGTAAATGCACAGAATTATTGGGAAATTAGATGATTTGAGAACCCAAGAACTCCTAAGATCAAGCATTTAACCCTAAAGGTGCCAATGTTCTTTGAATGGTTAGTTCTTCCCGTAGAATGTTCTTATCGCTTTGACCCACTAATGTAATCCTTCCCACATATTAGCAGGATGTAAATGCACAGAATTATTGGGAAATTAGATGATTTGAGAACCCAAGAACTCCTAAGATCAAGCATTTAACCCTAAAGGTGCCAATGTTCTTTGAATGGTTAGTTCTTCCCGTAGAATGTTCTTATCGCTTTGACCCACTAATGTAATCCTTCCCACATATTAGCAGGATGTAAATGCACAGAATTATTGGGAAATTAGATGATTTGAGAACCCAAGAACTCCTAAGATCAAGCATTTAACCCTAAAGGTGCCAATGTTCTTAAAATGGTTAGTTCTTCTCTTAGAATGTTGTTATGGCTTTGACGCACTAATGTAATCCTTCCCACATATTAGTGGGATCTAAATGCACGTAATTATTAGGAAATTAGATGATTTGGGAACCCAAGAAATCCTAAGATCAAGCATTTAACCCTAAAGGTGCCAATGTTCTTTGAATGGTTAGTTCTTCCCGTAGAATGTTCTTATCGCTTTGACCCACTAATGTAATCCTTCCCACATATTAGCAGGATGTAAATGCACAGAATTATTGGGAAATTAGATGATTTGAGAACCCAAGAACTCCTAAGATCAAGCATTTAACCCTAAAGGTGCCAATGTTCTTTGAATGGTTAGTTCTTCCCTTAGAATGTTCTTATGGCTTTGACCCACTAATGTAATCCTTCCCACATATTAGTGGATGTAAATGCACAGAATTATTGGGAAATTAGATGATTTGAGAACCCAAGAACTCCTAAGATCAAGCATTTAACCCTAAAGGTGCCAATGTTCTTTGAATGGTTAGTTCTTCCCGTAGAATGTTCTTATCGCTTTGACCCACTAATGTAATCCTTCCCACATATTAGCAGGATGTAAATGCACAGAATTATTGGGAAATTAGATGATTTGAGAACCCAAGAACTCCTAAGATCAAGCATTTAACCCTAAAGGTGCCAATGTTCTTAAAATGGTTAGTTCTTCTCTTAGAATGTTGTTATGGCTTTGACGCACTAATGTAATCCTTCCCACATATTAGTGGGATCTAAATGCACGTAATTATTAGGAAATTAGATGATTTGGGAACCCAAGAAATCCTAAGATCAAGCATTTAACCCTAAAGGTGCCAATGTTCTTTGAATGGTTAGTTCTTCCCGTAGAATGTTCTTATCGCTTTGACCCACTAATGTAATCCTTCCCACATATTAGCAGGATGTAAATGCACAGAATTATTGGGAAATTAGATGATTTGAGAACCCAAGAACTCCTAAGATCAAGCATTTAACCCTAAAGGTGCCAATGTTCTTAAAATGGTTAGTTCTTCTCTTAGAATGTTGTTATGGCTTTGACGCACTAATGTAATCCTTCCCACATATTAGTGGGATCTAAAAGCACGTAATTATTAGGAAATTAGATGATTTGGGAACCCAAGAAATCCTAAGATCAAGCATTTAACCCTAAAGGTGCCAATGTTCTTTGAATGGTTAGTTCTTCCCGTAGAATGTTCTTATCGCTTTGACCCACTAATGTAATCCTTCCCACATATTAGCAGGATGTAAATGCACAGAATTATTGGGAAATTAGATGATTTGAGAACCCAAGAACTCCTAAGATCAAGCATTTAACCCTAAAGGTGCCAATGTTCTTAAAATGGTTAGTTCTTCTCTTAGAATGTTGTTATGGCTTTGACGCACTAATGTAATCCTTGCCACGTATTAGTGGGATCTAAAAGCACGTAATTATTAGGATATTAGATGATTTGGTAACCCAAGAAATCCTAAGATCAAGCATTTAACCCTAAAGGTGCCAATGTTCTTTGAATGGTTAGTTCTTCCCGTAGAATGTTCTTATCGCTTTGACCCACTAATGTAATCCTTCCCACATATTAGCAGGATGTAAATGCACAGAATTATTGGGAAATTAGATGATTTGAGAACCCAAGAACTCCTAAGATCAAGCATTTAACCCTAAAGGTGCCAATGTTCTTTGAATGGTTAGTTCTTCCCGTAGAATGTTCTTATCGCTTTGACCCACTAATGCAATCCTTCCCACATATTAGCAGGATGTAAATGCACAGAATTATTGGGAAATTAGATGATTTGAGAACCCAAGAACTCCTAAGATCAAGCATTTAACCCTAAAGGTGCCAATGTTCTTTGAATGGTTAGTTCTTCCCGTAGAATGTTCTTATCGCTTTGACCCACTAATGTAATCCTTCCCACATATTAGCAGGATGTAAATGCACAGAATTATTGGGAAATTAGATGATTTGAGAACCCAAGAACTCCTAAGATCAAGCATTTAACCCTAAAGGTGCCAATGTTCTTAAAATGGTTAGTTCTTCTCTTAGAATGTTCTTATGGCTTTGACCCACTAATGTAATCCTTCCCACATATTAGTGGGATGTAAATGCACAGAATTATTAGGAAATTAGATGATTTGGGAACCCAAGAAATCCTAAGATCAAGCATTTAACCCTAAAGGTGCCAATGTTCTTTGAATGGTTAGTTCTTCCCGTAGAATGTTCTTATCGCTTTGACCCACTAATGTAATCCTTCCCACATATTAGCAGGATGTAAATGCACAGAATTATTGGGAAATTAGATGATTTGAGAACCCAAGAACTCCTAAGATCAAGCATTTAACCCTAAAGGTGCCAATGTTCTTAAAATGGTTAGTTCTTCTCTTAGAATGTTGTTATGGCTTTGACGCACTAATGTAATCCTTCCACGTATTAGTGGGATCTAAAAGCACGTAATTATTAGGAAATTAGATGATTTGGTAACCCAAGAAATCCTAAGATCAAGCATTTAACCCTAAAGGTGCCAATGTTCTTTGAATGGTTAGTTCTTCCCGTAGAATGTTCTTATCGCTTTGACCCACTAATGTAATCCTTCCCACATATTAGCAGGATGTAAATGCACAGAATTATTGGGAAATTAGATGATTTGAGAACCCAAGAACTCCTAAGATCAAGCATTTAACCCTAAAGGTGCCAATGTTCTTTGAATGGTTAGTTCTTCCCGTAGAATGTTCTTATCGCTTTGACCCACTAATGTAATCCTTCCCACATATTAGCAGGATGTAAATGCACAGAATTATTGGGAAATTAGATGATTTGAGAACCCAAGAACTCCTAAGATCAAGCATTTAACCCTAAAGGTGCCAATGTTCTTTGAATGGTTAGTTCTTCCCGTAGAATGTTCTTATCGCTTTGACCCACTAATGTAATCCTTCCCACATATTAGCATGATGTAAATGCACAGAATTATTGGGAAATTAGATGATTTGAGAACCCAAGAACTCCTAAGATCAAGCATTTAACCCTAAAGGTGCCAATGTTCTTTGAATGGTTAGTTCTTCCCGTAGAATGTTCTTATCGCTTTGACCCACTAATGTAATCCTTCCCACATATTAGCAGGATGTAAATGCACAGAATTATTGGGAAATTAGATGATTTGAGAACCCAAGAACTCCTAAGATCAAGCATTTAACCCTAAAGGTGCCAATGTTCTTAAAATGGTTAGTTCTTCTCTTAGAATGTTGTTATGGCTTTGACGCACTAATGTAATCCTTCCCACATATTAGTGGGATCTAAAAGCACGTAATTATTAGGAAATTAGATGATTTGGGAACCCAAGAAATCCTAAGATCAAGCATTTAACCCTAAAGGTGCCAATGTTCTTTGAATGGTTAGTTCTTCCCGTAGAATGTTCTTATCGCTTTGACCCACTAATGTAATCCTTCCCACATATTAGCAGGATGTAAATGCACAGAATTATTGGGAAATTAGATGATTTGAGAACCCAAGAACTCCTAAGATCAAGCATTTAACCCTAAAGGTGCCAATGTTCTTAAAATGGTTAGTTCTTCTCTTAGAATGTTGTTATGGCTTTGACGCACTAATGTAATCCTTGCCACGTATTAGTGGGATCTAAAAGCACGTAATTATTAGGAAATTAGATGATTTGGGAACCCAAGAAATCCTAAGATCAAGCATTTAACCCTAAAGGTGCCAATGTTCTTTGAATGGTTAGTTCTTCCCGTAGAATGTTCTTATCGCTTTGACCCACTAATGTAATCCTTCCCACATATTAGCAGGATGTAAATGCACAGAATTATTGGGAAATTAGATGATTTGAGAACCCAAGAACTCCTAAGATCAAGCATTTAACCCTAAAGGTGCCAATGTTCTTAAAATGGTTAGTTCTTCTCTTAGAATGTTGTTATGGCTTTGACGCACTAATGTAATCCTTCCCACATATTAGTGGGATCTAAAATGCACGTAATTATTAGGAAATTAGATGATTTGGGAACCCAAGAAATCCTAAGATCAAGCATTTAACCCTAAAGGTGCCAATGTTCTTTGAATGGTTAGTTCTTCCCGTAGAATGTTCTTATCGCTTTGACCCACTAATGTAATCCTTCCCACATATTAGCAGGATGTAAATGCACAGAATTATTGGGAAATTAGATGATTTGAGAACCCAAGAACTCCTAAGATCAAGCATTTAACCCTAAAGGTGCCAATGTTCTTAAAATGGTTAGTTCTTCTCTTAGAATGTTGTTATGGCTTTGACGCACTAATGTAATCCTTCCCACATATTAGTGGGATCTAAAAGCACGTAATTATTAGGAAATTAGATGATTTGGGAACCCAAGAAATCCTAAGATCAAGCATTTAACCCTAAAGGTGCCAATGTTCTTTGAATGGTTAGTTCTTCCCGTAGAATGTTCTTATCGCTTTGACCCACTAATGTAATCCTTCCCACATATTAGCAGGATGTAAATGCACAGAATTATTGGGAAATTAGATGATTTGAGAACCCAAGAACTCCTAAGATCAAGCATTTAACCCTAAAGGTGCCAATGTTCTTTGAATGGTTAGTTCTTCCCTTAGAATGTTCTTATGGCTTTGACCCACTAATGTAATCCTTCCCACATATTAGTGGATGTAAAAGCACAGTAATTATTAGGAAATTAGATGATTTGAGAACCCAAGAAATCCTAAGATCAAGCATTTAACCCTAAAGGTGCCAATGTTCTTTGAATGGTTAGTTCTTCCCTTAGAATGTTCTTATCGCTTTGACCCACTAATGTAATCCTTCCCACATATTAGCAGGATGTAAATGCACAGAATTATTGGGAAATTAGATGATTTGAGAACCCAAGAACTCCTAAGATCAAGCATTTAACCCTAAAGGTGCCAATGTTCTTTGAATGGTTAGTTCTTCCCTTAGAATGTTCTTATCGCTTTGACCCACTAATGTAATCCTTCCCACATATTAGCAGGATGTAAATGCACAGAATTATTGGGAAATTAGATGATTTGAGAACCCAAGAACTCCTAAGATCAAGCATTTAACCCTAAAGGTGCCAATGTTCTTTGAATGGTTAGTTCTTCCCTTAGAATGTTCTTATGGCTTTGACCCACTAATGTAATCCTTCCCACATATTAGCAGGATGTAAATGCACAGAATTATTGGGAAATTAGATGATTTGAGAACCCAAGAACTCCTAAGATCAAGCATTTAACCCTAAAGGTGCCAATGTTCTTTGAATGGTTAGTTCTTCCCGTAGAATGTTCTTATCGCTTTGACCCACTAATGTAATCCTTCCCACATATTAGCAGGATGTAAATGCACAGAATTATTGGGAAATTAGATGATTTGAGAACCCAAGAACTCCTAAGATCAAGCATTTAACCCTAAAGGTGCCAATGTTCTTTGAATGGTTAGTTCTTCCCGTAGAATGTTCTTATCGCTTTGACCCACTAATGTAATCCTTCCCACATATTAGCAGGATGTAAATGCACAGAATTATTGGGAAATTAGATGATTTGAGAACCCAAGAACTCCTAAGATCAAGCATTTAACCCTAAAGGTGCCAATGTTCTTAAAATGGTTAGTTCTTCTCTTAGAATGTTGTTATGGCTTTGACGCACTAATGTAATCCTTCCCACGTATTA
Organism: Angophora floribunda; assembly: GCA_014182895.1. Taxonomy (NCBI): domain Eukaryota; kingdom Viridiplantae; phylum Streptophyta; class Magnoliopsida; order Myrtales; family Myrtaceae; genus Angophora; species Angophora floribunda. The sequence continues at coordinate 2,560 of JABKBU010000016.1, read as the reverse complement.
GTGGGATCTAAAAGCACGTAATTATTAGGAAATTAGATGATTTGGGAACCCAAGAAATCCTAAGATCAAGCATTTAACCCTAAAGGTGCCAATGTTCTTTGAATGGTTAGTTCTTCCCGTAGAATGTTCTTATCGCTTTGACCCACTAATGTAATCCTTCCCACATATTAGCAGGATGTAAATGCACAGAATTATTGGGAAATTAGATGATTTGAGAACCCAAGAACTCCTAAGATCAAGCATTTAACCCTAAAGGTGCCAATGTTCTTAAAATGGTTAGTTCTTCTCTTAGAATGTTGTTATGGCTTTGACGCACTAATGTAATCCTTGCCACGTATTAGTGGGATCTAAAAGCACGTAATTATTAGGAAATTAGATGATTTGGGAACCCAAGAAATCCTAAGATCAAGCATTTAACCCTAAAGGTGCCAATGTTCTTTGAATGGTTAGTTCTTCCCGTAGAATGTTCTTATCGCTTTGACCCACTAATGTAATCCTTCCCACATATTAGCAGGATGTAAATGCACAGAATTATTGGGAAATTAGATGATTTGAGAACCCAAGAACTCCTAAGATCAAGCATTTAACCCTAAAGGTGCCAATGTTCTTAAAATGGTTAGTTCTTCTCTTAGAATGTTGTTATGGCTTTGACGCACTAATGTAATCCTTGCCACGTATTAGTGGGATCTAAAAGCACGTAATTATTAGGAAATTAGATGATTTGGGAACCCAAGAAATCCTAAGATCAAGCATTTAACCCTAAAGGTGCCAATGTTCTTTGAATGGTTAGTTCTTCCCGTAGAATGTTCTTATCGCTTTGACCCACTAATGTAATCCTTCCCACATATTAGCAGGATGTAAATGCACAGAATTATTGGGAAATTAGATGATTTGAGAACCCAAGAACTCCTAAGATCAAGCATTTAACCCTAAAGGTGCCAATGTTCTTAAAATGGTTAGTTCTTCTCTTAGAATGTTCTTATGGCTTTGACCCACTAATGTAATCCTTCCCACATATTAGTGGATCTAAATGCACAGAATTATTAGGAAATTAGATGATTTGGGAACCCAAGAAATCCTAAGATCAAGCATTTAACCCTAAAGGTGCCAATGTTCTTTGAATGGTTAGTTCTTCCCGTAGAATGTTCTTATCGCTTTGACCCACTAATGTAATCCTTCCCACATATTAGCAGGATGTAAATGCACAGAATTATTGGGAAATTAGATGATTTGAGAACCCAAGAACTCCTAAGATCAAGCATTTAACCCTAAAGGTGCCAATGTTCTTAAATGGTTAGTTCTTCTCTTAGAATGTTGTTATGGCTTTGACGCACTAATGTAATCCTTCCCACATATTAGTGGGATGTAAATGCACAGAATTATTAGGAAATTAGATGATTTGAGAACCCAAGAACTCCTAAGATCAAGCATTTAACCCTAAAGGTGCCAATGTTCTTAAAATGGTTAGTTCTTCCCTCTAGAATGTTCTTATGGCTTTGAACCAACAATGTAATCCTTCCCACATATTAGCTAGGATGTAAATGCACAGAATTATTAGGAAATTAGATGATTTGAGAACCCAAGAACTCCTAAGATCAAGCATTTAACCCTAAAGGTGCCAATGTTCTTTGAATGGTTAGTTCTTCCCGTAGAATGTTCTTATGGCTTTGACCCACTAATGTAATCCTTCCCACATATTAGTAGGATCTAAATGCACAGAATTATTAGGAAATTAGATGATTTGAGAACCCAAGAACTCCTAAGATCAAGCATTTAACCTAAAGGTGCCAATGTTCTTACAATGGTTAGTTCTTCCCTTAGAATGTTCTTATCGCTTGACCCACAATGTAATCCTTCCATAGGATTAGCAGGATGTAAATGCACAGAATTATTAGGAAATTAGATGATTTGAGAACCCAAGAACTCCTAAGATCAAGCATTTAACCCTAAAGGTGCCAATGTTCTTAGAATGGTTTGTTCTTCCCTTAGAATGTTGTTATGGCAATGAACCACTAATGTAATCCTTCCCACATATTAGTAGGATGTAAATGCACATAATTATTAGGAAATTAGATGATTTAAGAATCCAAGAACTCCTAAGATCGAGCATTTAACCCTAAATGTGACCAATGTTCTTGGAATGGTTAGTTCTTCCCGTAGAATCATCTTATCTCTTTAACCCACTAATGTAATCCTTCCCATTTATTAGTAGGAAGTAAATGCACATAATTATTAGGAAATTAGATGATTTGAGAACCCAAGAACTCCTAAGATCAAGCATTTAACCTTAAAAGTGACCAATGATCTTACAATTGTTAGTTCATCCCTTAGAATGGTCTTATGGCTTTGACGCACAATGTAATCCTTCCCAATATTAGCATGATGTAAATGCACTTAATTATTAGGAAATTAGATGATTTGAGAACCCAAGAACTCTTAAGAACAAGCATTTAACCATAAAGGTGACCAATGTTCTTAGAATGGTTAGTTCTTCCCTTAGAATGTTCTTATGGCTTTGAACCAACAATCTAATCATTCCCACATATTAGCAGGATGTAAA